>JAODUI010000025.1:4083367-4108902 GCA_027563995.1 Papilio gigon
ATAATTAATGTTTACAGCAAGCTTACAAGCTTTTTAGGGGCGAAGAAATTATGAGTGTATGTTTATTTTTTTATCATGCATATCATTATTTCTTAATTCCTAGAGCTTAAATTCCACATGAACTGATTGGAAGGCAAGAAAGAAGAGCAAGTGCAGCATTGTGAAAATGGCAAGACTAACAGGGATCAAGACTGGTAGTGATGATAAAATAAGCTAATACTGTTCCAATGCTGAATTTTCATAAAATATTTTAAAAGCACAAGCTATTCCTTACACCTACTCCCACATACCCCTTTACACTATTTTCTTAGCTTTACTGTCTCAAATGTTGATAAGTATGATTTCATGAAGCAAACTATTAACTAATCTCCACCTTCACAAAGTAGAAGCTTGTGGGTCCAAGTCCGAGTACAATATAAGAAAGGGAAAAAATTTCCTTCTTTATACATTTGAAAAATTCCAGGATCTGAATTTCTAAGTTCTAAATCGTCGAACTCGATAGTTTGCAACTAAATAAGGTGGAGATATAGTGTTGTATGTCAGTGTCGGTCTGAATATAGATCAACAAACTTGTCTGACCGGGTGAGAGGAGCTGCTAGCGGCTATCGTGTTCTTGTCAAAAAATGTAAAACTTTATTTAGCAGAGAAAGTTACAATAGCTATGACAAGATAGCCACAGTACTCCAAGGATTTTTTGTTTTGACATTTGGGAGCAAATGCGCCATTGCAATTAATGTCACTTATGTGTGATCAAATAAATTGGGTAGTCTGTAGCTCTACGGTGACGTATGATTGTTTATTGCTATTGCAATAACTCTATCATTATACTACCCTTTTATTTGGTTTTTATAAAAAAGTTTAATTTGTACAAAAGCAGAATACTTTTGACATGACTATGTGCAAATAAATTGTATCATTGTTACAATTAATGTACATTAACTACTTACATAAATTAATCGAAAGTAATAAAATAATGAATAATAAATTTTACATAATAATTTAGACAAATTGTTAAATATTCGTAGTGAAGTGAAAATTAATAGACCTGGCAATACTATCAAAACCTTCCGGAAATATGGCGCATACCGTCACCATATGCAGATGCAGTTGAAGACAATTTGTTAAACTTGTTAATTTTTCGTTGAAGATATATATTGAAAGAATAATTCACTTCAAATCAATTGGGTGATTCGTACATAATGCATTCACGTGAAATGTGAATTTTACTCAAATTAGGTATAAACTTTATAATAATGAAACAAAACTAATATTCGCGTTGATCGCTTGCCATTTTTTATTTTTGTTGTAATAAATAACCAGTGGTTTATTTCAACATTGTTGTATTTGTTTAGGTAGTTATTACGTAATCCCCTATTAAATTATTGTTGTTCGTATAGTTTTGTCAAGAGAGATTTTTGTGATAACACGTTTCTAAATGTTCGACTAAAAATATAAACTTTAGACAACTATTTTCATAAGTTTCATATGTTAGTAAATTTTAGTCATTAATTTTTAACACAATAATAAGAAAGTTTTGTTATAAATGTATGTAAAGACAAGATACGTCAAATAGAATCAGTTAAAGTAATTCACCAGTTCCACCAACCCTTGCATCAGCCATCAAGATGTTGCAGTTAAAACGGTAAGTTTTTCATATGTACTAACTTTGTGTTATTCATTCATTAATTCGATTTTCCAATGTTTTAATCATTTTAATTTTTATTTAAAAAAGGAAGATATTTTAAAATAAAACAGTTGAACTGTCACTATTTTTTTTACATCAAGTAATAATAGACAAATTTACATAAAACTGTGTAATAACAGAAAACAACAGGATGATATAATTTTAAATTACATATAAGACTGGTTAAAGATGCAAAATATACTGGTTATATTAAATTGATAAAACAATAAACCATAACATGAAGTTGTTATAATATTCCATAAATGCAATACTATTGTATATGGATAATTTATTATAATTTAAAATAAAGAAACAAAAAATAAGCAACTGGAAAAACAGTTTCAAATTATTACAGGCAATCAGTTACTGGTACAAACCCAGTTGGTAACATAAATAGTTAGTATCAATTATCAATACATTTGTGGTTGAATAAACTCCATTTGAAATATCAATGTATTAATGTACCAACGGAATAGTGAATTTTGTCATGTTCAATGAAAAAACTTGTCGATATAAATTATGGTAATTTATATTTTGCTTAGGAAAGCGGAGGACCGCATACTGTGGAAGGCATTGGGAAAGGCCTATGTCCAATAGTGGGCAGGCAAGGGCTGTTGATGATGATGATGATGATATTTTCCTTTACTTTAAATAAAACCATTATCTGATTAATACATATGTATTAAATTGAGAATATCTGACACTATTTATTTTACCAAATATTGTATACATATTTAATTAATTTCTAGCCGTGTTACTTCTTAAGAGTCTGGTTAGTTGTAAAATTTAAACATAAATTAAACATATTTTCGATCATGCCATGTTTTTGATATAATTTATATAGTCATATTATATAGCTATATATAGTTATAATATATAGCTATATATAGTTATAATATATAGCTATATGTGCATATATAGCTATAGATAAAGCCAAAGTCTTAACTGTTGATTAATTTTTCGACAAAGTAAATGAAATATTTCGCGATTTTTATAAAGAGGTTTTAATCTCTAAGTATCTGAATAGAGCATACAATTATATGTAAACCTAATTTTATTACAATTCTTTAAGACAAGAAAATAACTGAAATAATAAGTAGCAAGATTTTTTGTACATTTTCATGATTTTAACCCCTTTTGTGGATTAAAGTAACCTATCAAATATTTACGTTGATGTTATATTTATTTCGTTTCCAACACTGAAAAAAAAAGAAGCCGAGTGCCAATGTCGTTCAGTTTTTTCGATTAAAAATGTACAAGTTTAGTCAGTAACGAAAATATAAATTGGGAAAAATATTTAAATCAGACAGCTCAAACAGTCGAGACAGGCAACAATTTATTTCAGATCCAATCGTATTCACCCCAATATCCGAACGAATTTACCGGAAGCACGTACATTCTTACATACTCAAATACTGCCCACGTGTATTCCTAGCCACGAAAAACGGTACCCCTCTGTCAGACAAAAGCTTTTCTAAATCTGTTACAAAAATGTATAAAATATCTAAATGCAATTTATTCTGCACCTTTCTACACCTCGTTTAAAATAACAGACAAGCTTATATATAGCACTAGTAAATGTTTGATGACAATAGAATGAAACAAAGGCTGCATAATTATTTTTAAACGCGGACATCGTCCAGGACGTACAAAGATTGTTTCTCAATCAAGGAAAATATTGTAGAACATTTGCGTCACTCAAGTTACACAATCATTTTGATTGCATTCCATTAAAAAATAACGCTAGGAAATCGAAACGTGCACTGCAAGATGAATCACTATGAAGTCGTTCTTGCATAAATTGTAATCGCTAAGAATATTAGATCAACAATAATAACTAAGTGTACGTAAACAAAAAAAATAAATGAAACATTTTAAACTTTTGTTGATATGATCCGACAGACGACGTCTTAACTATAATTTCAAATGTTCTGCCTTTTCTAATATCCCGCCAATTTTTTTCTTTCATAACAATCTTCTGACGATAAACGGAGTAAAAATTGTTCCGTCCATTCTGGCGTGTTGCGATGACCAAGAGAAATAGAACCTCTATTATTAATATCTAGATTATGATTCAAAATTGAAATTCAACCGTTTAAGATTTCTAATAATATATTTTGTATATAACCTACTCATTGTAACTTAAAAATATATGCAAAGACAAGAGATAGCTAGTGCATTAACTCTTTCATAACACACACACGTGTAAGACCAGCTTTATTATACTCCCTGGATAATTATTTGTTAATGATAATAAGACAGGAGATTTTGTTTTTTGTCTTACTATAAAAAATAACTTTGTATATCTAGATTATTGCGTATCGCGCGTATAATAGAAACAAATAGTTTCCTTTTGCCCTAGTAGTGGACGGAATAATAAATAGTATTTCCAATTCTAACGAGTAGTGATCCCGTTACCAATCTGAATACAACATGCTTTTGTAAATTTGATACAAGCTGAATTGCGATCAAATAGCCTAAGGTTCGACGAACTCAACTCGGTGCAAAGCTTTAAATATTTTGGTTGTTACTGAAAAATATTAAAAGAAGAACACGGTTAAATTAAAAAAAAAAACACTTGTATATTTGATCCCTTAATCCCATCGATCCCGCATTGGAAAAAAATTGAAGTCTCAATAAAGAGTTCATCGCCTCTCAGCAAAGCGTAAATTTTATAATAAAAAGATTGAAGACAGCCGAAAGGCTTATTGCGTGAAATGAACTACAATATTTCAAAGTAAGGTCAACCATACCAATAGATCCTTGACAGATTCTTTGCTGATATGTTGGAATTCGATGTATTATCGTTACTTGTATAATTTTATAATGTAACCGTGATGTAGCGAACCCTATTTGTTTTATATACACTAGAGTATTTTTAACAAAATAGAAAAAGGCAAACGTGAAAAATGGCGCGATCTCTCGTGCTCGTGTGCGGCTATGAAAATTCGGACCGTTTAATACGCATAGTGAAATTACCGCAAACTTCATATTTATTCTACGAGGTATCCACGTTCTTGCTTTAAGCAGCAACAAGATATTATAAGAACTTTCAATGTAATATAATGTTAATAAAGGTTGTACTAATTATTGTATGTGTAACTTCAGTCTTTTTTCATAAAGTACTATCTACTAACATTGGAAAATGCATAACTGTTCGAACCAGGCTATCAATATTCAATAGCTATCAATGTCGAAGCAGATTTCGATCCAGATAATCGGATTTAAGCTGAAAGCGCTTCACTATATTGATAACTGTTCCGAACTAACTAGGTACTCTGTTTCAACATCACTAGAGTGGATAATCTATTTAGTATCTTGTTCGTATTCCAACTTTTTACATACGATCCACTTTGTCGAAATGAATTTACATTGAAATTAATAGAACAATGTTTATAAGCTACCATTGAATTGATTGTTGAATCCACTATTGTCCAAACGCATCGTATTCTATCAATTTTGGTTATGATAAAAATACTACAAAATCCAAAAAGTTTCAACGGAACAGAATGAAGTTTGGTACAAAGATAGTCTAGAGTCTTTTATTCGTTATACGAACGGTTCCATACGATAGATTTGTTTCTGGTATTCACAAATGTAGGAATAAACATATTTTTTGAAATGGAAATGTATTTTAAATTGAATCCCACGAGAATACAGGCCCCGGAGTGGCGCGTTTTTTAATGCTTTATTTATTTTACGATATCGAAAAGAATTTGTAATATCGTTGCCTTGTGGTCATTTATATTTAATCCGAAAAATGCATCAGTTTCGCCATATGAGACGTTACACAGTTAGGACTTTATACTCAACGAATTTCTTTTGAAATTGTTTTTTTTTACCTATTACGGGATTCAACATACAATTAGGGATTTAGATTTTGTCAACTCAATGATCATTTTACAAAATAAGAGCCAATGTTCGCGTTATGCAATAATGTAGTTTTTAATGTTATCTCAAAAGCAATGCAAAAGCTGTCGGTAACTTTTTTTTCTAGTGGTCGTTGGCGGGTCAGGTCAAGTTATGTAAGAACTCGGCCGCTTCCGAACCAGGTAAAGTTATAAGTATGTGATAAAGATCCAAGACAAAGTTCCTGTGATTTAATGGTCACCTTACAGCCAAATTACATAAGGTTTAATTATGATTCAGCAAATGGTTTAGGTATTCCCAGGGGACATACATTCACTTTGTATCCATAAAAACGAACAAAAAAAAATAAGCAAAGTACGTATTTTAATTCAGTGTCTTAATATTTGCATTTGTTTGTTATTGTCATTCTCTTAACGAAATTTAGAAAGGGGCAATTGTATGGAGAAATATAATTTTAAAACTGTAAAAATATGATCCATTTCCAATGTGTATGAATTTAATAGACTTGACGATATAGTGGTAAGGGGTAAATGAAACGGCCATCACTTCTAAAATAAAGTTTTCCCTGTTACATATTTAATGAGAAATAAAAATTAAAAGAACATTTTATATCCCTCTTTTTGTTTCGCCAAGCCAACTTAAGTGTACCTGCTCGTTTCTGTTCAGAAACGTTCGTGAACGGTATTAAAATCGCTTTTCATCGTTGTTAATATAATGTACATAGTACAAAGCTGGTCTGTTAACGTCTCAGTGAAGTGAGTTCTTATGGATAAATGATAATTAATGTATTATATCGGAGTAGTCGCGAATCGCGATACGCTGACCTTTGCTCGAAGTCAAGGGGGCGCGATGTAATCTCATTATATTTAAAATTGCGTGACCTTTAAAATTAGGTACAATGATGTCTTCTTTAATACATTACCCTCTTTTTGATAGTATTTATAATATCAGCATAATATTTATTTTCCGATCTTTTTTTTTTGACCTGAACTAAAGACTTATGTGGCTCCTATATCGATTCGGATCGACCGTTCCTTGTGGGTCAAATGTCTTTGTTTAGTGCTACTCTAAAGTTAGCGATATAAATTTTTCAATAACTTAACAAATGAACACTCTTCAACTATCTCAATATTTCTGAAACATATTCTAACAAATAATTATGAAGCACACATTAAACCATCGATGTACATAGTATTATAGAAATGGGTATTGTACCTAAGAGGATGATAGTCTAATATGGTAGTTTGTTGAATAAAAAAAATGCAGGTTTGTTTCTTTTTATAATGGTGGTGCTCGCGTGCTTACGCGTCGTTTAACCTTTAACTAAATTTCCGCGATAAAGGTGTACCCCTGTATTCGGATTATGGTCATTCGAGTTTTACCGTAGTGGAAGCGTGGCTGAACTAACTAATCAATCCAAACTCAGTCATAAATGATTTCAAAATTGCTATAGTAGTATGTACTTGGTACTCGATGTAGCTATGAAATGTGTATTCAAAGAAAATAATAAAACCATCTCTTGATAAGCCTACTACACTTACTAGAATCTCGTTTAATAGTTTGTTAAACACTTTAGTGTAGAATTCTCATATGTCTACCGTAAGGAACACCACATGACGTATCTAAACTATTAAAATTATTCGTACAGTGCCGGTTTACACGAGCGTAACATTTTTTTTATGAATCCCATTCTTAGTCGATCTATCGATCCCGGGGCTTCCATGTCACTTTGTCAGATTTAATACGTAAAACACGTGCCTGTATTGGTCGCTGTCTTCCACTTGTACCCTAAAAATAAACGTGACTGTGATGTCATGAAACAAGTGGTACGTACATCGTTCTAAAACGCTTCACGGTATGACATCAGTATAGCCCGCAGCAGTCGTCTATTCGGACATTGAATTATTTATATTCTCACCGAGCCAACTGAATCATCATACTTTTATACAATAACAATTTTTATTCCAATTTCACAAACGCTGTTTTGTTATCGAATCACTTAAATTGTAACTCTAAAAAAAACACCGGGCACGATATATTTATATAGTTGTTCTATATATACTTGCACTTAAATATCATCGTATAGCAAACTTGTGGTTCTTCAGCAAGAAGATTAAAATGTAGTTCAATCAAGTGGTTAATTACATTACACAAAGAAATAAAGTCGATTTAATAATGCTAACTGTATCTTTGCTTAGTCACATGTTCTATTTTTCCATTGCTTTAAGACTATATGTAATATGTGAATAGCAAAGATGATACTGTCTCGTATTTAAATCGTAGTAACTAGTTATTTTCATCATTCAATAAGCAATATTAATAGGACAACTTCACACAATAGTTAGATACTCAGCGAGCGACTCTTAAATACTAATCTATTTTTAATTTCTGATCTTACTATAACCTAAGTCAAGGCAATGAGCTATATGATAGCGTTTACAAAACAAACTATACGGCTAGATAATATGCTAATGTATAATTATACTCTAGCTCGCCCACATTCGACTATTGTGCGGGCCGCACGTCGTACGTCTAATCACGGAGTTGTTACGTCGCGGAGTGCGTCACACGTTGATATCGCGCCGCGTCGTGTCGGATACTTCAACATTTCGTCTCAATAATATAGAAGACGTACACACGAGTGATGTCAGGAAACGAATCGTTCGGCAAGCCTCCGTGTCCCATCGAAGTAACGAACAAGGGGACTGAATTAGACACGGCCTCAAGATGGATCGTACTGCAGCACTCCTCGTGTCGCGGCTGGAATCAGGCCAGCTGCAGTCAGCTCGGATGCCGCTCACTACCGTGACTTGCTCATAACGCTGTGTAGTTTAAACGTAGCACGTATCGCAGACACACATTCGCGTGCCAAATCTAAAGTTCAACATAAATTTGGCAGGAGCCGTATTTACGCAGAGCAGCTACGTTACGCGGAGTTTGTCCACCTAGATATGTTTAACTCTACAGCAGGCATGCAATTGATATTCATTATATTCGAAAGCTTTAAAGAACGATAAAGCTACCAAATAACAGGCTTTTAAATACCCACCCTTTCAATATAATAATTAAATTGGAATAAAATTTTACTTTTCAACCATACGTCTTTTATTTCAGCTACAAAATGTACATTGTCTTCAACATGGCGTCCGAGAATAAAAAATGATAGTATTGAAGTACCCAACTATTATATTAATTGCTTCCCATATGGCATTGCATGCCATATGTCTGCAGTAATAGCTTTATTGCAGTCTTATGGCACACAATCGATATTAGTAAGAAACGTATATTACGCAAATATCACGTAATAACACACGTATGGAAATGTCCCTTTAATAATGAAATAGTCACTTTTATGTGAATTGCTTATGCTGTTTCAAAGCTAACGTTACAATTTGAATGCTTTTTATAGTTAAAAAGTTGTAATGTTGTCACGAAGTTCCCACGGTATGAATCAAGTGCAAAATATGGTGATTTGTTTGCAAAAAATTTATAAATTATACAACAGCTGAATTAATTCGATGTAAATCCATTTTTTACCTTTGGAGTATAAACAACGAGCCGGACGGTTCGCTTACCGCATTGTAAATATATGTAATGGTTAAAAGGACTGGCATCGATAAGTGGCGCTATTCGAAAATGTTTATGTTCAGCAATGATTATTTGAGGATCGAGTAAAATGGTAAAGAAACGGTATTTAGTATTCTATTCTTTGTGTGGTGTGCTATCGAAAGATATAAGTATTAGAGATCTTTACCAGAATTACGTGAATTGTAACTGACATGAATAGATTTTAATAATGTAAAATATGGGTCCGGATGTAAAATGGAGGTTCGTGGTCGGCAGTACGAAATGACGAACATACTTATGTTAATTGAATCACAAGAACTGCGGTACCCAATTATAACATCAACTGAACGGCTTTCTTGTTTGTCTCATTTAGATTGAGCTATTATTCAGAATACACGATTTAAAAGAATTACGAGTTATTCGGTTTTAGCGTAGACTCAATGAACTAAATTGTATGCCCTAAATCCTAGACATTCCTTCTAAAGATTTGTAAAAAAAAAATGACTTAATAGATTTGCAGGTCAAGGCAGAGTAATATATATTCTTTTCTCTAGTATGACTTGTTCATTTGAATCACTATTGAACCAACTAATCGCTTCTCTAAGCTGAGTACTCTTCAAACAAAAGATGGGAGGGACGCGTTATCGTGGAGAAAACCAATTACAAAAATGCCGAGTTATGATGACACCGCTCGTTTACTGCGCAAATTTATCTGGGAGCAATGTGTCAATAATAAAGATAATTGGAAGAATAGTCAATCAAGGTTTTTAAGAAAGTGTACGGATGATATATTTGTAATGTTCTTCTTCACGATGTACGCTAGTTGCTAGCTATATTTTATATTGCCTTTTATCAAACATGTTCATTAAACATTCTAATGATATTTTATGTACCTAATATTTCTTACTAACTCGTAAGTCCCAATGGTATTAGTCACTGTGTGGTAGTTTTTTTTATTATTTCCAGTTATTTATTTCTCATATTTCAATGTTGGAAAGTAACTCTTTGCGGTATAGTTAATACTTTGGCGAGACTCTTCAACCTCTACACAATAGCATGACGCCATATGAAAGAGCGGCGCTGCGCGTAGTAATATTTGAAGAGCTTTACACTTTGCAGTGAATCCTTTGACGCGGAGCTAATATATACATAAGTTGAACGTTGTTGCTTGGTTTGTGTAGCCTTTAACAAAAGAAATAGACGTACTGACGTACTGGTGATATTATTGTTTGAAGCATCTCTTTATTTCATTACAGTCTCTGATAGTTAAGCCGGACAGTGGTTGCAGTTAAAGGCTTTCAGTGCTTCCAAAATTACCAAAACCTTCCTATATTATCTGAGAAGCGGGAAGAATTTTTAAAGTGAAATTTAAAAATTAAAAAAAAAGACTACCATAAAGTTTTTAATTCTTTTTATGCATTTCCACATCTAAATAAAACAGCCACTTACCTTTACTTCCATGTGTTTAATTTTTTTTTTACAACAATTTTAATATTAAATTCAAGATTTACTTCACATTCGACATTTAAAAGGATAGACAGGGGTATAGTTAAGCTATTTTTATCACCCTTTTTCTATTTTTACAAAGGCTTAAAACGGTTACAGCATATTTTCAGTGAAGGACGACAGACTAGTATGCATATTTACTTATTTTGAAACCACGCTTTCATATGTTCTCCTTTTTCACTATGACAATATGTCACGTTTTAAAAGATTTTCTGAACCTATATTTGGCCTTGTAATTGTCAATTCAAAAAATTTAAATGTAAAGAGATAAATACGTTCGTACAAAAGGTTTTAATCTTGAATAAACTTGCATGTGTCAGATCGTTTTCGCGACAGCAGTAAAGAAACTGCTCGTGTGGCCCCTGCGCCCTCTCGTTCTGTCTAAAAATATGGCTCCTTTAGAAAAAAAATCAGCAATAGTTATCGTGTGCGTGTGCAAATTTGAATAACAAAAAGTAATGAAATCCACGAGTCGATTTTCTAGATAATGTGATACACCGTATGTCTGTAGAGATGTTCGGGACAATTCCATGAAGGCTTTTGTTTCCAAACGTTTAAATATCAGGGAGAGGGGACTATTTTCACAATCGTTCTCCTGCGGGCTTAGGCGACGGCTGTCTTGTAATTGATCGCGACTTTTCCAGATTACACTTTAATTTTGTGCGTTTGCTGACTGTACTTCTGGGTAAGTTTCAAGACGACAACACGCTTATGTCTATTTAATCTTTTTAAAATAGTATGATTTGAGATGTTTTTTGACAAAAAAAGAGTTAATATTTAGACAAAATAACGATTCCCTCTAGTATTTTTTGTTCCAAACTTAAAATGTCTGTCTAAGTAATAATAGTACAAATGTTAAAAAAAAATTGTTAACTTTATTCCCTTTCTGTTTCCCAGATGTTATGATAAGGGAGAAAAAATCAAACCAACATTTTCGTATTTAGATATCACTTTGTTGTCACCTCTGCATGTTTGCTTCCTTCTTTTATAAAAAAAAATTACGCCTATCCACGATTTAGAGAACATGCCGTTCACAAAGTCACAGGCTTCGACAGGACTGCCTAGCCGCCTTAGTTTATCTCTTTCTACCAGATTCAAGACACTACCGACTCTTTTTTTCTGATTAAAAAAAGTCAACGACATAACAAAATAAAACTAATCTACTTAAAAGCAATAGCTTTGTGTAAATATAGTAAAACTAAAAACAATTTAATGGCCAAATTTAAGGTTCACTCATAATCAAACGTCTATAAAATTTCGTGGATATTTTTTACTATAACCATCTTAAACGGCATTTACTTAACCTCTATATAAATATAAATAAAATGCAGTGCCTGTCATCAAAGCAAGTTTAAATTAAATGAAACAAATTTATAACGGTGAAACCGTCCTATGATTTAAAATCAGTCTATCCGACGACGTACTTTCTAAACTGAATTTTAAAGTTTTGAAACCTAGGTCTGTCTCTCGCTTTTATGCGGGTAACAAAGCTCGCCTCGGATTAATTTCATTAAACGCGGGCTTCAGAATTACGAATCCATGTTTTTATTTTTTATACAAGTATCTACATTTGTAGTGCTTTTTCATTCCAGCATAAATCCAGAATTTGACGACTCATACATCGCGCTGTTAATCTGTACGTGCCGTTGTCTAAAAACAAATTTAAAACGCATTTCCTCAGGTAATGATACTAACAATTAAATACCGATCTAAGACTCCTTTCAAACTGCAACGCGATTTCCAGCTTGTCCTGCTAAGCGATTTTCTGCTTCCATTACGCGAGTTTTAATGCTTTTTAATAGCGAATGTGAATAGTGTAATTTATGCCTGATTAATCGATGAAATGGTACCTGACTTTAATCTCTTGAATACCAGCACTACTGAAAAAATAACGTAACGTGGGCCAGAATACACAGTTTTTTGGTATTATTAGGAATTTAAAATTTTACATATATTTAAAAAGATACATAGAAATTTTGTTGATTATAGTCAAATACACGATACCAATTCGATCGATTCAGAGAGACCACGGTTCAAATCCAGTAGCAGTTTCCAGTATGAGGGTTTTTGAGTACGCGGCAGATAGCTCATAACATTTTTTAATAATTTGTGACTTAATATGACTGCCAGGTCGTCAGGAACATTTGTAATATTACAATGACCTATTTCTTTGAAAACTCATTTTTCCCTTGAAGCGCTTACTTAACATGGTTTTAATTCTTCACATTTTTGAACAATAGATTCAAATTGCCGCCGACATAAGCCAAGTCAGAGCAACTGTTGGTATTTTCACAGTAATTTATTTACATAAATCAAGCTTTGCGTTCTATATAAGCTAACAATTGCGGATACGACTCTGAGATCGATTTGGAATTCATCTTGAGATTCCAATCGTCGGTATTCACTGTGAAATAAATTTTCCAGGTCAAAATTATTATTAATCTAATGTGGAACCTGGTTTTACTTTTGACATTAGCATGTTGACTTATTAACAACTTAACAAAATTTTAAATACATGCATTGATGTGTTTCTTATAATATTTTAATAGAGTACGAAAATACTCGGAAGGAGTTCGCAATCAGAATCGAGGAATGCAAACGTTGTCCACAGAGAACGGATTCATTCAAATCTTATTCCAACGCATTGGACATTGCTATCGTTCATTTTGAAGTCATACATAACTATAGTATACTATAATGTAAATCGATGAATAGCCTTTCATTTAAAACTTCATGGTTCCGATAGTATTTTTATTTTCAATATCCATGTTTTGATTACTGTACGATGCTACACTAAGTAGCCCCAAAGTAGGTCTGTCAAACCACCTATATATTAAAATTTTACTATACTATATCACTAGAACTTTATAGTAAGTTGTAATAAAATTAAAGCGCAATTTCTTAACAATTAAAAGCATGTATTAGAATAAGGTTTAACAGCAGATTTCATGTTTAAGCTATTTTAAACGTCAATGTTATTATATGCTCTGTGTAAAGGCATTATGTCTGTATTTTCAGTTCCGTGGCAACATCGTTAGCGGCGATTGAAGAAATTTGGAAGATAAACTCTTCTGAAGGGAGTAGAGAGCGTTATCGGTCTCTCGTTGGATAAGAAGTTGTCAAAGAGATTATCTATTAAAACTTAAATACGTTAGAAAATAACAGAGACCTTGTGTTTTTTATATTGTAATATTATATAAATTTCGTATTAATATTATATAAAATACAACTATGGCTGATACATTCTCAGAAACACCCATACATTTTTTGTTGTACATTAAAACAAGACTTACTTTACGTGTACATTTGATCTTTCTTGACAAAACTATTAGGGTTTACGAAAAATATTTGCTTCTGCTTTTATGAAATGTTCTTTTTTTTATAACAATGTGTATTTGAAGCGAATATTGGTACATTTTTAAATAATTCAATCTACGCACTTGAAAATTTATATTGCGTCCGTTTTTTTTCGTATTCAATTATCCATTCATTGCTTTGTTGTACAAATTGTCAATGCGATTTCATAGTGCCATAGATATCTTTATGTTAAGCCCTTATGTTGTAGGATAGAAAGCTTAACAAAAGTTAATAAGTGATAAAAAAAACATCTGCAAGTATTGGCGAAGATTACACTGACAAAGTAAGAAAATAATTGAAATGGGCAAACAAAATAGTAAACTAAAGCCTGAGGTCTTAGAAGACCTGAAGCAGAACACTGAGTTCTCAGGTAAACGTATTTTTAACCTAATAATAAATCCTTTCTCAATGCGTACTGCGTTTTTGTTTTTCTGTGTGCATAGTGTCGTTAAAATCAGCCATGCAAGTCTTGAAAGAAAATCTGGGCTTAATTCCATTTACTTGGTACTAATAATGTAAAGTTCAAAGTCGCGAACGCGAATGCAACGTTCTTTTATTGTATAATTCAGCGAACTGTCGCAGTGGAGTAGGGCGCATCGCGTTGCATTATATCAAAGTTTTACTCGACACGCATTGCCTCTTTTCTTTTAAGGTCACGTTAATTTCTTTTCTTTGTTGAATAATTGACTTGTTCTGTTTATAGATGCTGAAATACAAGAATGGTACAAGGGTTTTTTAAAGGATTGTCCCAATGGCCACTTATCTGTTGAGGAATTTAAAAAAATCTACGGCAATTTCTTTCCGTACGGTGACGCCAGTAAGGTAAGATTACATTTTATAACCGGAGCCAGGTCGTCTATCGATCCTAGCGTGGTATCGTCCTAAGTTGTGTGCCGGTCAAGGTTGTTATCCGAGAACGTTTCCAGGCATTTGTCTACGTCGACCACGCCAAGTAGTGACCTCCTTTCAGATGCGCCGCAAACGATATTTCCTTACAACTTCACCTTTATGTATATATTTTCTTGTTTTATGTTTGCCCTCATATTTAATTCATGTTACGAAATGGACTTTTTTTTAAATTCTGACATGTCTTCCTCTCGCAGTTAAAATGATTACGACTCTTGGAAAAATAATCTCGCGTAAACCGGAATTACTTTTATCGCAAGTTCATTTTACTGTAACCATTATTTATACAGGCAACTTTTAGAAGACGGGTACTGACATATTTTTATAAAGCAAGAAGATTAAGCTAACCAATATTGCACACGACTGTATTTTTCCGTTTCCATAATATGTGCTAGATTTAAAAAAGGAATTTCTTTGATTAAAAAAAAAATATTCTCGCTAATTCGTTCTTCAAATTATAAGAAAATAAAAAAAATATATATGATTTTGTGATTAATCACATAGTCAAATGTATTCTTAATTATATTAATGTTTTAATTAAATTGGAAGCGCTTAAGCTGTTCAAATAATCCCTACGGTCCCATATGACGTAACCACAATCTAATTACAGAATTAGATTATGGTTAATAAGCGTGGGTCCGTAGGGCTGCGTTGTGACCTTAACCTCGCGCAAAATAAACATAAAGCGATCTAGACGAAATACATTTCCCTTTTAAACGTGTTTTCTTTAAAAATAGATTTTTAATAACAAAATAGTCTATTCTATTACGATTACGATAGTTACATTGAAATGTTATAAATAGTTTACGACTGATTATTCAAAATATCTGCACCCGACAAATAGTGAGCATTGTCTATTTATAAAGTGACTGAATCGAGTGGCGAGTTCCGGTGTTCGGCAACAATTTTCAGTTGCAGTAATAGCCGACTAAATAAACTAACGAAGTTCTCGAGCAGACGCAAGCTTATGTCTATTTCGTCATTTGATGTTTGTTCTCGTGGACAGTTTGCAGAGCACGTGTTCCGGACGTTTGATGCGAATGGCGACGGCACTATAGACTTCCGGGAGTTTCTGTGCGCTCTAAGCGTGACGTCGCGCGGCAAACTCGAACAGAAACTCAAATGGGCCTTCTCAATGTACGACCTGGACGGCAACGGGTACATATCCCGCCAGGAGATGCTCGAGATTGTTAGTGTAAGTATAAAAGATCTATTGTTACATTTTTTGGTAAAGGTCTGTTAATGAACTGCATGCACTTAAAAATAAAAAATCCTTTTGTCGTAGATATCTTCTTCGAGAACACTCCCCTGGTTGCCTCAGCCAGGATCGGTATTCTCGGTCTTGACATATCCAGTGACGTTCAGTTTCGCGGTCATTTGAAAGACAAGGCGAAGCTGGCCTCGAAAAAGCTAGGTTTCCTTAGTAGGGCCAAGCAGTATTTCTACCCTGGTCACCGAATGCAACTCTACAAGGCGCAAGTTAGACCCCACATGGAATACTGCTCGCACCTCCAGACGAGAGCCCCCAGGTCCCAACTTCTTCCATTTGACCACCTACAACCGAGAGCGCCGCGAATCGTCAAAGACCGAGCGTTTACCGATCAGCTTGATTCTCTGGCCTTGTTCCCTCTGCATTTTACCGTATTTACCAGGGGGAGTGTTCCGAAGAATTGATTGAAACAATTCCCGCCGCCGAGTACCGTCATCGGCGACTCGACAAACCGACCTTCCTCCGCACCACCTGGATGGCTGGCACTCCTCGACTCTGTGGTTCTCACGCCATCTGCCGCGCACAGTCGGGTTTGAACCGGTCTATCCTCGGTGGTATTTCCAAACTAGTACTACTTAAGATCCTTCTAGAAGCGAGCGTATTTCTTTCTCAAAGGTCGGTAACGCATCTGTTCCTCCAGTGTTGCGGATATCAATGACACGACCTCGTTTCTGATCCTACAGCTTGTTTGCCCCCTTCTCCTATGAAAGAAAAGGTTCATTGCAATCATATAGTGAGGTGATCACCACAAGTTGATTCTTTTATTTTATTGTAGTCGTTTGTTACGAATTCGAAGGTAACAAAGCATTAATATTAAGTTGATAATGCTTCCCATTAGCTTTAATTAATCATGGATGATTCGTTATCATTGTGACTAAGGAATAGTTCTAATTAAAAATATTATGAGAATAGCAGTGGTAGTGTTTGTAAAACGAGTACCACCAGGGAGCGGTGCCTCAGACCGCAAGCTTAGATTAACTTGAAGGACACTAGTTCGTTGCGTGTTTACTAAGTGATCGTATTAGCTAGCATTGAATATAATATCACGAATATGATACCAACAAATTGATTTGACTCGAAAATCGAATTACGTAGCATGCAAATGATTGGAGTCCGAACAATTGGGTTTAATTAAAGCCAATTTATTGTTGACTGTTACATTTTATTGCTTATATATTAAAATTATAACAAAAATAATGTAGGATGATTAAAAAAAATTACAATGAACAATGCATAGGTGTCCGCTGATCACTCATCCGAATAAGAAAATTGGTCAATATTTTTAAACTTTTAATTTTACTGTCATTAGATTATGATAGACAGAGGATAGGCAAAATGTTGAACAAAAGAAGTATTCATTCATATCAAAACGTATTTCTTTTGTATTTGAAATTCTCGTAAATAAAATATGAAATACATTTTCGCGGAATAGAACGAATTTACTCGTATAATATCAAGGCTTATGTCAGTAATACGATTAACAATTTATCGTCTATTTAATGAGTAATTACGTAATAACAAACGCTTACCATTTAAGCCTCTTATTTAGATATAATATTTATAAAACGTTTTCTCTTCAATTAATTACAAGCAATGGAATTATATTGTTTGAACTTTCGTAAGACATTATTATAAGATAATTAAAAACGTGTAACACTCTTGTGCAAACTTTGGTACAGTTGTAAATTATATTTCAGTAGTTTTATATAATTAAATTTAATTAAAAAGTGTACCCGTTTTAAAATAATGATAATAGACTGAAAAAGAATTCCATTTTCTCTGACCTGATATCGTATTTCCTCCGCGAAACCTCATTCTTACATACATTAAAGCGAACAGCAAATTAAATATTACAAGGAAGTTTGCTTTCATAGGTTTTATCTGAACCATGCTCTTTCAGATGAATTAATGTAAACATTCTTTACCATTCGCTTCCATACCATTCGCAGAAGAAGCTAATATTCTTTATTAAAAAAAAACATTAATTATCTCATATTTTCCATATCAACATATTTTTTTCTACATTGGGGTCGTCTTTAGTTTTGTGCTCTTGTGTAGTATCTTATGACGTGTTTTAAAGCGTACACTGCTGAATTGCTAATTTAAATTAAATCAGTTAGGTTTGCGCAATGCATTCTACTAAGAATTTTGGGAAATGGTGTCGAAGGTCGTAATAAATCTATGAAAACTGATGAATAATGCAAACTTGTGCAAAGTGTGTTGACAGTGCTTTCAGTCTAATGGTTCGGACCGGCCGAACGAAACTATTACTCGTCAGCATTTTGAACGTGACGGTGAATCTTGATAAAGGCGCACGGTTCCATTTTTTTCTTTCACGCTCTCGCAATCGTGAATGCGAATTCATGATGCATTCAAAAGTTATTTTTTTTATATGAAATGAAATTTCAATCCATTAAGCTTTTCAATTTTTTTATACGCTTTAAGAGCGGATAACGTCGACGAGTAAAGACCTCAGGAAATTAATTTCGAAGTGGTGTCATTCGTTCAGTTTGAAGTAATAGCTAATAACTTTAATCAGATTAACGCTGGTGACTGGCAGAATCTATTAACTTTCATGCAATTGTAATTTAATCCAATGGGAGCGGAAGATAAAAATGATTGCACAAATAAAATGATCTTTAAAATTCCTGATGTAGGAATGTTGAGTAATTGAAGTGAAATGGACAAAATGTTTTCTATTTTGAAAAAAAAACATTGAATTACAAATTTACTTGTGGTAAGTAGTACAAAGCATTAAAGACTATGATTAAAATTGTGTTATCTAAATTCCAGGCAATTTACAAAATGGTGGGTTCAGTTATGAAGATGCCCGAGGACGAATCGACACCGGAGAAGAGGACCGACAAAATCTTTCGTCAAATGGACACGAATAACGACGGCAAACTTTCCCTCGAGGAGTTCATTGAGGGCGCTAAGAGCGACCCGTCCATTGTCCGGCTGCTGCAGTGCGATCCACAGTCAGAGTGATACGCCCGATATTAATGTCTCGGTCACACACACGGACATTTGACCTTATATATAGTACCTAACCTGTACATTATCACTTTCATGCTTCTATAAGCTAGTGCCCAGCTAAGAGTTTCTTGCATGAGACATGTACGGAACTTGTCCTGTTGCTTGGCTGTCTATACCAGTTTAAATTCAACATGTGTTGTAGTTATACATTTTACAATATACCCGTTGTCTTATTGTATTGTGGTTGGACAAAACGCGAGGGCTATTTATAGATAGTTAAAGTATATTTAAAATTGACAATATTCGATAGGTTCATTTAATTATTTTAGGCGTTACAGAAAAATGTTTAGAGCGGAAAATTATTAAGACAGACAGTAAGCAGTGGCATTTATGATGCCTGCTCATAAGATACTTATTATGCTAGTCTCAGACGACAGTGGAATAGTACTGTTTATACAGTATTTGTGTGTTGAATAGCAGTACTGTATTGCTCTGCCCCAGTGTTTTGCTCTTGTGTGAAACTAGTGTAATGGTGACTCCACATACGGTAGTCAAGGCGTAAACACTGCCCCACATTTAGTGATGTTTTGTTTACTTAATGAGTTAAGTGTTAGGCAGAGGCACTCGAGAATAACTAAAGACTTGAAAAAGTAGACATAGACAAAAACCTTTTTATTGTTCTTCTAAAGAGCTTTTTTTTAATATACCTTCTCAAACGTATTTTCTTTTGAATAACACAATCTTTAATCCGAAAACAAAACTACGGTTAGTTTCACAAATTTACTGTCTTTCTCAGACTTTTTGACTATTTTTTTTAGTTCTCTTGTAAACAATTTGGAATCGGTGCCTTAAACTAAAGGAAGCCTGCTTTGCTGTCCCTATATCTTTGTTATATGTAAAATAATATTAATCATATCTTAAACATTACAATAAATTAGAATACAATTTATTAATGCTTGCCTGCATGCACAACCAGACATCAGGACAAATACCATTGTTTAGTTTGACCATTAACATTTTTCATTTTTGATATTCACTTTGTCACTTCCATTTAGGTAATAGTTTCAATTCCTTATCAATTAGTCTTCATGAAAATCGATTAACTGTAACAGCTTCTATAAATAACTGTAAAATCGAGATTATAATTACAAACAAATTAATCTTCAAAGTTATTGATAACTTCTCATTACAGTCGTTTGATAATTTTCCCATATGCCTATAAATCTGTTATTCAAAATTTATGGTAGCTAGAAATTAAAAATAAAAAGTAGCTATAGGTTACACTCAAATAGATACATAGATTAATCCAAAATTGAAAATGAATAAACTTTTTTTCGAAACCACATTTCAAAACAAAAAGATCTGATATGAACACTGTGACTAGAAATAATGTAACTTTTGGATCTATGTAAATACATTTGAGAAATCTCTTTAAATTAAGTAATTCATTATATTATTAAAAATTGAAATTTGACGTGACACTGGCGTCATAACATTAAAATGTAAATGGGCTAATGACTTAGTTGGACAATTCAATGGTAAAGTACAAAACAATTGGAAGCGTTCTCTTTCTAATTGTAAAGAACGATTGAAAAGCGAATGTTATATGAATTTCTTGTATATAAAGTACCGAATACATAGCGGACCAAGTCCGTTGTAACCTTGGAACGATTAGAACTAGACAGTTCAATTCTTCGTTACCAAAGTACATGTAATATAAATATCATTAATATGTACAAATGAGGAAAAGATAGTGTTTGACATTCAAAAGTGAATATATAACAAAATGACTAGACTAAAAATCAGCTCTAGAATGACCTAGGTATTTTCTACATAAGCTAAACTTTTGCCATTTCTTTCATTATAAAAGTAATGTAACACAAAGCTTAAAAATTCTACCATTTTTTATATATATTGACAACTGTATTAACAAAGTAACATACTTTTTTTCCCACGAAAAATAATTACAATATTAAAGGCCCAGTCGTGTTCGTTTCGTTCGTACAAAAATGTTAGTCGCGTCAATTTAAGACGTCTAACTGGCTATTTTCCCGTCGCAAGCTTTAAACATCGAATAGACATAATATTTAGTCACGAAATGTTAAATAAGATGAAAAAAATATAAGGAGGCTCATGCGAAATATATAGCAATAGAAGCTAAGCTATGGAGAGACAGCGAATTCGTTTGCACAATATGTATTTTCGACGCAACAAACGAAATAGATTACGAAGTAAATGTTTTGTACCAACATAAAATAATTATTGATAATTTTCTAATGTTTGTGTAGCTGATATTATTAAGATGTAGTCCTATTGAGAAAAAAATCAGTCCCCAAGTCAGCCTAAGTATTATTTTTTTTTACTATAGTCTTATATCTGGTATACTTTAAATACCACTTAAGGAATGTTAAATTTTGAACGATATCATATTTGGTAATTTAATTAAATGTTTTTTGGTGTTTTAAACTTTTTTATGTCAAACTTGAAAACGTTGTCTTCTCGAGTGTCTAGATTTTGCTAGGATTTTCATTAGTGTATAATATTTAAATGATAAGATGGCATATCTGAGTGTACCATATCTAAGGCGTAGCTACTTTTAATATTTAAGTGAAATTAATTCAAAGATTTAAAAACATAGGTACGACTTTACATGCGTGGAAATGTAACAATTATAACAGAAATCACCAATTGATCTTATCTATTAAAAAATCGATAATAAATGATATCTTGTCTGGATAAAGTCCTACTTAAGTTTTTAAACCTTTGTTATAGTATGAAATATCAATTTGGATCGAAGTTGTCCTGCCCACTATCTTAATACGATCTCGAATAAATCGCGAAACGTATATTAAGATAAACTTCGACTGAAATCCTTAGCTTCTTACCTTTAGTTATGGATAAACGATCCACGCGTTAACTTAATTGAGGCATCTCTATCTAATAATTCATTATATTAAACTTTCCTCATATGCATATTAAAACTAATAATTTCTAACACAAATGCTTCTCAATTAACTGTTCCTTTGCTGCCAAACGAAATCGGTGACTATTAAATCTGAATGTGAGAATTAGTTTAAGTGACGGTTACATCATAAACATGTAGTTAAGTTTAGATATAGTTGGTTTAATATTATTTAACCTTTTAGTATGTAATTTCATTTTGATACCTTACACGCAGTTTTTAGACTTATTACGGTTTACGAGGTGATTGTAGAACCCTAGTCATTGACTTCTCGATGGCTGTACAAGAAATCACCTGTAAAGCAATAGTTATGCTGTGATTACGTTTTTAATATAAGTATCCACGGCTTTTTTTTAATTTATTCAAATATAGTGTTATAAAATCAGACAATAAGATGTAAAACAAAATTAACGTCTATAATTTGTACAATAAAACTCTGAACGTCTTTGTTTTTTGTGAAGCAATACAACGTAATTAATGCACAATCCTTTTGTTTTCCGCACAATTGATTCAAGAAGTTATTTTCTGTATGTATGATATTGTAATAGTATTGTAAAGTGTGAGGCTAATCAGAAGTTGTTAAACTAATGTACACCTGTTCTAAATTATACATTGCTTTCTTTTTTTATAAAGAATATTGTTAAATAGCTAATGTTTGGAAAAGTATGGAACATTGTAAGCACAATGTATTAATTGGGCACATCCCCAATCAATATACGTTATATAGGAACGTTGCTTTTGAATAGCCTACAGCAATATGTTTTGTCTCAATTTACTGTTATAATGTAAAAGAGATTAATATTTTAATAGATAATTTTAACATCGTAATAATTGTTAAATGTTCAAATGACAAATTTTATGAATCTTAGTGAATTAGTCAATGTATTTATCTCTTACCAACGAAGTAAATACCTCAAGGAATCGAAGACACCAAGTGCCCGTGCGCACTTCTCGTTGACCATGATATTCATTTTGATTGTGTATTTGGTAATTATAAGCCTTATGTACCTGTACAATTAATGATAAAATTATAGATTAATGAATCGAACAGGTCGACAGCTTAGGGTGATTCGTTTTAGCGCAATGCTTGACACATTGAGTGCCGGCGCTGTTACTATCGCGGCCACAAAATATCTATGAGACGTGTTAAGATATACATTACCTCGATTTAAGATACGAAAGTAAAATGGCGTCGTAGTCATGTATTGCAGGCCTTATGAATTGACTACCTCTGACCACTTCATTGATACAATAAAGTGGTTAGATGATGGTAGAAAATAATGATAGATCTAGTATTGTAAAAGCGAATCACCTAGTGCCTTAACATACACGTGTGTATATGTACATTGTACATACGTGTGCGTGTACACCACACAACATGCCTGCTGTAATGTAAACTGGATTATGCTTCACGATGTACGCACGTACAAAGATCCATCGCTGCTGCCAACTTGACTGTCTTCCAGCAGCGTACAAAACACGAGATTTCTGCGACAAGCTTCCGTGAGCGGGCATAAAATGGATCATGAAGAAATGATACCAGTTTTCATGTTGTTTTAAAGTGTACTAGAATGTTTATTAGCACCACCACTAGTTTATTGCTAGCATTATATGGGTGCTAATTTTTACATACATTATACTTAGAAAGCTTTTCAAATTGTTCTAATGTCGGTGACTAGTTTCATCTAATGTAATCTATAAATTTGTCCCTCTTTCAATCAACGTTTATGAATGTTACATCTAGTTGTACGCAGTTTTGATCTTCCCACTCTCTTACGCTTGTGATACATTCTGTAACTTACCTCACTCGACTTTATCAACACTTGAACCTTGTATGGTGCATTATTATTCTCAGATTAAAAGGATCCTCAAAAATTACTATTAAATTCCAGGTTTACTTTATGGTTTTATATCGTTTATAAATATGTTATGGAAAACTGCCCTACTGTGAATTCCAGGGTGCTATTGACACCGCGGATGAATACATTCATCGTTTGTACACGTTTTTTAAACTGCCGAATTTTGTGATTGTTTAAACCAAGCCATTTTTAGATCAAGTTAAAATCAATGCGATTTTAAAAACTTTTATTATGTTGATGTAACTATGATGTGTCGATCAACCTGCTCTGATTTTATGTACCTCGTTCAACGTGACTATGGTATCGGTCGGGAATAAAATGGTAACAGTGGCGACGTGACATGTGATCCAAGTATGCCACTAAAACAGTCAATGGTGAGACATGTTGTATTGTATGGATGAAAGTGTTGGGTCACCGAAGTTTTGGATGAAAAGAGACTGCAAGTAGCTGAGTAGTATGCTAAGATAAATGAGTGATGTGACGAGAAAGGAGAGAAATTCAAAATGATAAGATATATCCATATACAAAGAGATGATGAGCATATTAAGAAGTAATGATATTCAAATTCGCTGTAAAGGTAAAGAAAGTCCAAGTAAAGTATGGATGGATTGTATGAAAGCGGTTATGCGTAAGAAGGGTGGGTAAATTTACATATAAAGGCGGTACCAATAAAAATGTATGGAAGTGTACATATTGTGCCGACCTTCTTTAGGGAAAAGGGCAGGTTGATGATAAATACGTCAAACCAAAAAATAAATTGCGTTTATGTACCTATGTATGTAATTCAATTCATATTTTAAGATTAACTTTGTGTTAATTTTGGTTGAAAATTAAAATCATTATTAAAGACAACTACTCGTCAATTAGAATAAGATCTTACTAGATTGTCTAAATCATTTCATTCATAGGTGAGCTGCTGCCCCGCAACGACAGGCGTGGAACAAGAAGCTGATACTAAACGCCCAACTTTGCATTGCAACAAAGTTTTGTATAAAACACAATCCTAAAATTGTGAATACCGATTTATTGTTAACTGTAATCTTATGAAGACATCGAAGTGGCAATGCTTCCTACATTAATGTTTAAATTAAAAACTTTATTGTTGTGCGAAACATATCATATCGCTTTATTTTTTAACTTAAACTTGGAGATATTAAAATGTTCGTCACTTTACAGAAGATACCTAATTGTTCCAATAAATAACGTCAATAATTAAATAGCACCCTGTTTTGTTCAGTTCAGGTTTTGTTCCAGTTCAAGGAAATATCTGTGCGTTTAAGCCTTCGGCCCAGATCCAAACATCACAAAATAAATGTAATGTAGATTTTGACTTGACAATTTGATTGTTTCGTCAGTTCGTAATTCCTGTTTAATATAATTTTCTTAATAATCGATCTTAAGGTTCAGATACTGTTTAAGAAAACAATTATTGTATCTATTTATTAAATCTTTCTTCTCTTAAACAACATAGTGTTTTAATTTTCCTCTATTACTCGCATTTCGAAGAAATTCAAAGATATGTGTGAAGTCAACCAACACGCACTGGGCCAGCGTGGTTGACTATGGCCTAGTCACCCC
>JAODUI010000025.1:4109680-4126363 GCA_027563995.1 Papilio gigon
CTCCTCGGTCGCCTTATCTTCATACTGGACTTCGTACTGCTTGACAGATTCTGAAACCGTTTAATTTGTATTATGATAGCGTACTTTGTGTCCTTTATTAAACTTAGTTAGTCTTTCAAACAAATTAAAAAAAAAAAAAAAAACAGAGTAATGCTGCCAGAATTCATAGTGATTAACAATATATTGTTTTGTTCGCAGGCAGAGCTCGTGGATATGAGAGCGGAGCTGGTGCAGGCGCGGGCGGCTGTCGGTAAGCATCGTTATCTCAACCTAATCCCACTTCCCCGCTGTACGATGCATTGTTTTTGCTCCCAATTTTACATTAATCTTTTGTGCTTATAGCACTACATTTGGCGATTGTAAATCCCCAAGCTTATCACGTACCTATAAATTGATGGATAAGTTTTTGTTAAGATATTTTTATAATTTTAAATTGCTAAGCGAAAATAATCTCCATCAGGGTTGTCAAATCAGAAATTACGCGATGTAATTTAATTTAATTGTAAAATGTTGGCGAGAATTCTAGATAATAGAATTGATTCCTGTATTTGGTTATAGACAACATTTAACCCAAATGTTTCGTCTAGTTTACACTCGGCTAATACAGCCTAAAGATTTAACTGAATGCAAATGAGCTGTTGACTCTTGCATTCCGGCGCACCTACTATCGAACAGTAATAGTAGTGTTACTTGTTTTGATATTGTGTTGTAATTAGTTTAATTTCTTCGCTACGTTTTTAAGTGTTACTTTATTGCGGTGTACCGAATAACTTTGGAATCGAAAGCATTCAATATAAATGTTGGACAGTTACCCTAATCTACTAGCCGTTAAAACTTGTTTTATTACAAAGTAACTAACGGTGCGAGTTCTACACGCATCATTAAAATATTACAAAAATAGCTTAAGGATTGACTTGACGATTTTTCAAGAACTATCCTCATGTAGTTGCGGTGTAGTTGGCAGCCCTGTATATGTCATTCATTAATTTAAATTAAAACGATGTCGCGCGGTGGCTCGCGGGCGACGAATGCAACGCGTTCCGTTTAATTATACGTAACTTGTACGCGGAGTTAAAGTTAAATCTGACTCACGATTGAATAACAAATGGAGCGCGTCACGCGGGGTCGTTTGCTCCTTTGTTAACCGCACATGTCCGTCTATGTGTTATCAATACTATCAATTGTAATTGTTTTCTATGTCCCGTCTACAACTAGACTACGCCTGTCCATATACAACTGGACAGTATGCATAATGAACTAGATGCTTATTAAACTATTAAAACTTTCGTGAGACATTTCACTATACTACTATAAGTGAGCGACGGGCCGCGAACGCGTACTACAGCGCGTTCCCACTCACCCTGAAGATGAACCCCCGATAGGCTCGAAACTAGTCGGTACTTACACCGATTTACACGTGAGTTAAGCCGTTTTATAAGTAGTATAGATGCTTATTAGTAAAAGGACACAACATTGCCACGAAATGTGATTAGCACGCGTCTATATTACACGTATATAAAGTTTTATTAAGTGATTGCGGAGCTCCCTTAAAATCCTCTTCTATTATCAGACATGTACAAAGAGAGTATGTTAACCTTTGAAATAAAGCACAGACACGCAAAGAAAGTCCTAATGCCATAGCCCATCTAGACCGGATTAGGTCGATAATGCGGCGACTTTCGGAATATTTGTAGTATAAATCCGATAATAATTGACAGTAGGTCGCAAGGAGAGTTCGGAGGGTGCGGGCGCTGGCGTAGACGTGATCGAATTGGGCGGGATGGGAGAGGCGCGGCGCGCGCGGGCGGAGGCGGTGCAGCTGGCACGGGAGAACGCCGCGCTGAGGAACACCGTGCTCACCTTGCACTCGGAACTCTTCGGAGCCAGGTAAGCGCGGGATAGTTACATAATACTTTATAGATTGCGCAATTATTGCACAAGTCTATAAAAAAATTAAAGCACTTCTAGAGACAGCGCTTTTTTATTTAAATATTTTTGCAAGACTTGTTTACAACTAAGTAAGTTATTTTAATGAAACGAAAAGTTAAATATAAACAATCGCAAACTTAGTTGACCAATAAAAATAAAATATATTGGACTGAACGACTGAATGGCTGTTGAAGATTTTGCAGTGTCGAAGTTGTTCCAGCACTGCGCTTGTTGCAATCTTCAACAAGAAGATCTCACTAATTAATTGAAGAGACGAGTTGTTTTATGTGCAGTTCTCAGTTTACGACGTCTGCGTCTCGATGTTATTCAGCTCTAGATACTTTCTATAGATAAAATTCATGAAACCTTCTATGTCGTTATATTTAATTAGCTTCTTTTATTTTATAAGCAATTTTCTTCTGTTAATACTTCGTATGCGTAGTAATTGGAACACAAAACCTTTAAGCTCAATGTGACTTAGATGTATACGATACGATATAACGACGCAAACTTATTTCCTTTCCGCAGTTCTTGTATTGTAGTCTTGGTCGTTGTTTATTTAACCTTATTTTTTGCATAAAGTTTCGGTCCAACCCTGACACGAAGGCCCTTAGTTAATGAAGCTTCAAATTATTTTCGACAAAAAAATTGTAAACATCAGCAAAAAGAACCATTTCAAATTGATTTCATATGCAAATGTATTTATGATTGTTTTTGCGGTTTACAAAAAAAAAATTCAATATTTTTTAAATTGTTTTATTTTTGTGGTAAGTGTTGAATTGCAGCTAGTAATTAAAGTATTCATTTTATTGAATTTTCTTTTTAACAAATAGATTGGCAACAAAATACTTGGACAAGGAATTGGCGGGCAGGATACAGCAGCTGCAGCTGCTCGGCAGGGACATGCGCGCTGAAGTTAGAGACTCGCTCTGGGCACAGGTATAACCTATGGCATTAGTCATTATACAGGACACTGATTAACGGACTCTAGCTCCCAAATATTAGTAAAAAGCGGTTTTAACAAGATGTCCGAAGAATAACACATGATATTACAACATAACTAGATAAGGACGTATCACGAGATGCTGTGCCAATCTCATGAATGAAATAACTCATCATAAATATTGTTATCCGATATAACGTGGTATAGGTCCTTTGATAATTAGAAATACTTATTACATATTCCTAAATGTAACGAGCCTTCTATTATTAAGAACAGTTTACTAAGAATACAGCGAGTAAGTGAATGGGGCGATTGGTTTAACATCCAGTGTCACTACGATTTAAAACTAAAGCTTAAGTCAACATTGAACGTGTTGACATATTGAACTTGGGTGCACGTCTTTATCATCAAGCTCGCAATGTTTAATTGTTAGGTCGAAGCGGAAATACTCCTGCAGCGGCACAAGACGTTAGTGCGCAACCTGGGTATTTATTCTTGTGTCTCGGTATTTTGTAAGTCTCAATTATATATTTCACGTTTCTGTGTAACAATAAAGTGCCGGTTGCGCGCGCGCGAGCAACGCGCTTTTCAAATGTTAAATGCTTTTTGGACAATTTAGCCATTTGGTGTCAAATGTAAGTACTAACCTACCAATATATTATCTTTGCCGGTGCTTGGTTGACTTGACACGAAGTTGGACTTCTTCGCCGATACATGGTCGTCGGATAATGCACTTACTAAATTCTAAAAAGCTGGTACATGGCGGGGTTCGAACCCGGACGTGTGTATTAGGGTGCGGTCTGGCCAAGCCACACATGTATATACCTCGAGATGATACTTTAATAATTCCTGTAGACACTGGCGCTGTTTTTATTAGTTGGAGTATGGCATATACTGGTAATCAGAACTTTCCAGGTTTTATTTGTCCTTGTGTCTATTCACCGTCGCCGAGACTCGGCGAATACTTTACTACACGTGCACATACATAATCCGTTGCGTTCGTGACGCTGAGCACAGACGTGGCCGCGCAACGAATATTCTTCATAACAAATTCGAGATGGCCGTGAGTCAATATTTGGAAATGATTAAGAAAATAAGCAAAGAGCGTCGGTTATTTTGTAATATACAAAGCAGCATCAACCGAGCGGACGCAGCGGACGCAGCGGACGGCCGTTTACCCGGGAATGTCGGCCGACACACACGCCCCGGGTTTTACCCATTTTATAACAATTGATCTTTGAAGGGTTTATACAAAAGGTACTTTTTGTAGATGTATTACGTGACCCGCGCGCACTGACAGTGCAGCAGGGCCACAAATAAACTGATTGGTTTTAAAGTAAATGTAAGTGTAAACTGAACACTATTTCTTTAATGAACGAACCGAGAATGAAGCCGTGATGGCGCAACGAGGAGGACCTTTGTAAACTCATACTCCTCCTTCCTTCAGTTTAAATTGATGTTATAGTTGTAAAATGTCATCAGATGTCGTGACGTCAACGGCGCAATAATTGTTGAGAGCGTACTGCCGA
The DNA here is from genome assembly GCA_027563995.1 of Papilio gigon. NCBI lineage: Eukaryota > Metazoa > Arthropoda > Insecta > Lepidoptera > Papilionidae > Papilio > Papilio gigon. The sequence goes on from JAODUI010000025.1 coordinate 4,114,082, forward strand.
GATCTAGAAGTGTACACAATGTTGCATGTAATTGTGTGTTGTGTGTTGTTGGCGTACAATAACGTATGCATATTTGATTGCATTTACTTGTGATAATTCGCAATAGATAGAGCCGAGGTCGGGTCGGGACTCGGTGCGCGGGGATCGTGAGGAAAAACCCGCAGACGATGGCGCAGCGCCGCCTCCCTCCGCACTCGCCCTCGCACTCGCCGGTCATCGCACTACGCGGAAAGATGCTAATGTTTACTGCTGAATAACACCGGATTATCCGAAGCAAACACAAACGTAAACAGTTATAAGAATGTAAAAATGTTTGAGATTCACAACACGCCGAAGAGACAAAAGATTCACAATCTTGAACTATTATTACTTTTAAATTACCAACCGAAATTTTTAAATCCCTTTGTCCAACAGTGGGCAGACAGAGGCTGATGATGATGATGATGATGAACCGAAATTTTCGCTCGCTATATAATTAAAGTAAAGCGATGCATCAGCCGCGCACTTCAGGAACTATCGCCGGGACTGGAACTTACGTACTATAATAAATACATCTTAATGATCGCTTATGTACGATTCATAAAGCTTTGGCGGGATGTTGAGACTACGTCGTATAAGACGTTTGACAAAATATAATTCCTTATTTCACCTCGTACATCCGTTTATGTTATGAGTTGTTTACTAATCGACCGGGAATACCTCTGAGTTGTTCTCGAGGGCAACTGCACCGGTCTGGCCGCGGAGAGCCCGCAGGCTGCGGTCAATAAAACAAAGCTGGTTATGATTCAATGTCATTATATAACACCAATGATGCGCACTAGTTACGTTGCCGAGGCCTAGAACATGTTTCCTCTTACTAATGACCCGTGTGACATGCGCACAGTGCGCGGTGGCGGCGCCCATGTGACGACGCGATGTAAACAATCACTATAAACAAATGATTGTAGACAAGTTGTAGATGGAGCGCCTACATGACGACAGTTCGCCGTCCATTCCTTTCATTCCCTATCATTCAAAACATAGATAGAAACATTGCGAAAGCAACACAATTATTTTCCTAACTTTACTCTTATCTTATCTTACCAACACGCACTGGGCCAGCGTGGTTGACTATGGCCTAGTCACCCCTTAATAATAGGGTAGGCTCCGAGCCCCTCGGTGGGGACGTATAGTGAGCTGATGATGATGATGACTCGCATTTCTGTAGGTTATCATCTCTAAGTAAACCGCAATAATTGGTATGGTTCACATTTTAGCGGGTTTCAATTAAAGTGACATTTGTAATGACATGTTCTCTCATAGTCAACTGATTTTTTCAACTAATAACAAAATGTGTCACTGCAGTCGAAACCCACAGTTGTATTGAAAATATACGACTAACTGTCTTTTTCGACTACCCTTCCTCCACCTGTTGGCGTTGACATTACCATGGCACCAGCTACAAAGTTTGTATAACGTACGACACAGGAAATCACAAAGTGGTTCCGCGTATGATGTGGTAAGTCGTCCAAGGATTCGTTCACGCATTATAAGTCGCTTCGTAAAACCTACCAATTTTACAAACAAAGCAGTCGCAGATTTTATTAACATAAAAAAATCTTGGTAATAATAAGTATCGACTTTTCTGAGGCAATCTGTTCCACGTTTGCAACATCACAATGTTGAAAAAACAAAATGTTTTTTCAATTAGTATAAATTTTGAGATATAACAAAGACAATAGAAGAAGAGAGTAGACGCGATGATAATCTGGCAACACTTGCAAAATCAATAAGTGATACGGGGCGCAGGCGGAGTAATTTTTTTGCGTGGGTAGTTCCGACTATTGATTCACAATTTATGACTCATCCATCGTTTAAAGTGAAAACTCAATTTTGGTCTAAATTTTAGTTCGACTGTAATAAAAACATCATAGTTTTAAATTAATACGTATTTAAATTTAGTTTTCGGTTTATTAATTGTAAATTGCCAATAGTTCATTTTCCAATTAAAAAAATCTTAGCTACTATACGAAAAATGGCTGAGTCAGAAGATCGTCGGCAAGAAGGCCCGGAACCTACACCGATTCGACAGGGTAGATCCAGAGGCAGGCATCAAAAGAACGCTGGTAATCGCCATGCTTCCCAGTATTTCCCAATAACAGAAAGCAAAAGTAAGGAACACTTGTCAGCTGCATCGATCGATACGGCCCAAAAATCCCAGGCTTCAAGTTCTAATGCACAAGGAGGAGCACAGCATGCGTCAAGCGGCCAAGCAGGAGGAAGCAGCAACCAAGCCTCAAGCAGCAACCAAGCCTCCAGCAGCAACCAAGCCTCAAGCAGCAGCCAAGCCTCAAGCAGCAACCAAGCCTCAAGCAGCAACCAAGCCTCAGGCAGCAACCAAGCCTCCAGCAGCAACCAAGCCTCAGGCAGCAACCAAGCCTCAAGCAGCAACCAAGCCTCAGGCAGCAACCAAGCCTCAAGCAGCAACCAAGCCTCAGGCAGCAGCCAAGCTCCCAATCCATTGGCAATGAAGAATAAAGATCATTATGAGATCTTTAGCTGGGCCAAAATTAAGGCTACCTGGGACAAGGAAGACAGAGAAAAATGGGCACAATTACCACCAATTGTGAAAAATTTTTACAAAGAAGACCCAGAGGTGAGTGGAATGACGCCCAGCCAGGCAGCAGAATGGAGACGCGCACACTTCAATATTCCAGTTAAAACCACTGCTGACCAGCCTGATTCGAAACCACTACCGAACCCAGTGTTAACGTTTGAACAAGCATTCAAAAACTATCCAGAAATTTTGAGAAAAATGTCTAAGCAAGGTTTTACAAACCCATCACCGATTCAAAGTCAAGCTTGGCCAATCCTTTTACGAGGAGAAAATTTGATAGCAATTGCACAAACTGGTACTGGTAAAACGTTGGCTTACTTACTGCCTGCTTTGATTCACATTGAAGGCCAAATCACACCAAAAGCACAAAGGAAAGGCCCCACTGTACTCATTTTGGTGCCTACCAGAGAGCTTGCCATTCAAATTCAAAAGGAAATAGCAAAGTATCAATACAGACCTGTAAAATCAGTTTGCTTATATGGTGGAAAAAACCGTAAAGAACAAATAAAAGCGGTATTGCAGGGTGTAGATATAGTTATAGCCACACCTGGACGTCTTAAAGATTTGGTTCTTGAAGAGCATGTGGGAGCTATCAACTTTTCTTATATTGTTTTTGATGAGGCAGATAAAATTCTGGATTCGGAACATGGGTCAGACGTACGCGTAGCATTGTATGATGTGAGACCGGATCACCAAATAGTAATGACTTCGGCGACGTGGCCATCCAAGACTAAGCACCTTGCAAAGTTACATGTAAAGGATGCAGTACAGATCAATGTAGGTTCCTCAGAACTGGCGGCCGCTTATACAGTCACTCAACAGTTAATGTTTGTTAAAAATAATGAGAAAGATAAAATTCTGATGAATTTCATATCAAATATGAAGCTGACTGACAAAATTATAGTATTTTGTGGCAAAAAAGACCGTGCCACAAATATTTCTACAAAATTAGCCTACAAATTCGTATATTGTAAGCTATTGCACAGCGATATGTACCAAAGTGAACGTGAAGCTGCTCTAGAAGAAATGAGAAATGGTTATGCTAGTATATTAATAACTACAAATGTTGCTTCTCGAGGAATTGACTTACCAGGCTTGACACATGTCATAAACTATGATTTTCCTAAAAATTTGGAAGATTACATATACAGAATTGGCAGGACGGGTAGAGCGGGGACTACTGGGACTGCCATAAGCTACATTACAAAACATGATTGGGCACTTGCCAAAGATTTAATTGAAATATTGAAAGAAGCAAACCAAGAAGTTCCTGATGAATTGCAAACTATCGCTAATCGACTTGAGGCCATAAAATTGGCAAACCCGGAGGAGAGAAACACCTTCAGTGATCTAGAGGAAGAGTATTCTCAAATTCTGTCTTAAATTTACATGATTAACAAAATTTAAAATAGATTCCCTAATACTAGTCATACGACATAAGTCATAGCATAAGTCTACTGTGCTTCTTATTCAAAATGTTTTAAGTTTATACCTGTGATCTCTATTGAAACTATCTTTATGTGCGTTCTATAAGAAATTCATTGTGAAATGCATTGGGGAAGGCCCATATTCGGCTTAAGTATGTTTAATATGCGAAATTGTATGTATGTAATACTAATATGTGTAGTAATATGGTACTAATGAGAATTAAATGATAATTCTTACCAAGATTAATGTTGCATTCAAATTAACTTGATAAAGACTAAAATACAAGTGAAATCTTTATAAAAATGGTAAGAAGGTAAACAACATGATTTATATAATTTGGTACAGATTAAACATTTATTTGTTCATATGAATTTGTGAAAAATGGAGATATCAGTTTTATTGGATAAGTCAATATTAGTTTGTGTGGCGATAAATATTCAATGTTAATGTAACTCACATGATAAAATTTTACTTTCTCTTAATGTATTATTACAATATTTCATGTCTTAGCAGTAGTAGAACTAAGAACTAATCCAATTATAATCTTCTATGTGTATTAGAATATAAGTGGCCCAGGAGTTATGCATTTCACTTGAAATCTACAGGTTTCGGATACAATATCAGCCATGTGAATTGCAGATGTGTACTTATTTGATATTTTACAGTGAAGGATAACACTGTAATGTAATTTGCTCATATCTTCAAAGTATCTCAAAGATATGTGTAAAGTCATCCAACCTGCACTGGGCCAGTGCGATTGATTTTGGCCTATTTAACCCTAATTTAGGGTAGGCTTCAAGCCCCTTGGTGGGGCTTATAATGAAATGATAATGCATAATAAATGTGTAACTTATTGGTGTCTGTAATGGAAAATAATAAAGGAAAAATATTACATGGAGTCTTTATTAAGATGATCAATTGTTAACCCAATTTCATTTTCACATAAGCCATTTAATTATTTTAAGAAAGTGAAGGTGATATTGTCGTCATGTAACATGTTCATTTCGCATCACAAAAACCAAGTTTTTTTCTTCATTTTACATGTAATATTATTGTAATCATAAAAATAAAGCATGGATCGTCTGAATAATTAAAAAATTATGATTTTTTAACAATGGATTTAGCTTTAAACTACTTTGATTATTTTAACCTGAACTGATGCGCACCGTACTTTTCTCTGTAAGAAATTAGGAACTAAACTGACTCAGTCAGGTTAGATTCTTTACAAAGACAGTTCCGTCAGCTAATACATCTCCATGTCTTCCTGGCCTCGGCATTCGCTTTAACTTCTTCATAACGCACTATTATCTCCAATCTTCATGTATTACATCATTACATACGTTGCAGCATGCTATCGAATTCGAATATTCAAATTTAATCCTTTTCTTTTACGTAGGAAAGATAAAAATGACATCACTTGTGCTGTGTGCACAGAGTATAAAACAAAGTCTTTGAACACACTGACCCACTGACCTCCATTATATTTTGATTGTATCAATATAAATCAGTAATTTAATATACTAAAGTTTACCCCCAAAACTCGTTGTTTAAAGTTGAATTTTAGTTTATAACGTTCTTATATTGAACGAAAAAAACAAGACACGATCTTTTTGCAGATAACGACATCCATAGTATCACTTTATGCGGTATCTGTATACCATAGAGAAATTTCTAGTTGACTAGTTGATTATGGTTTATAGTTTACAGTGGACACTGGTTTATTTTTATTGTTTTGTTGTTTGATTGGTCGGGTCGACGTTAACATCCAGATTTAGTTTTACAACTTGAATAAACCTTTGAAATATTAGCTTTATTTATGTGTGTAATATTTATTATTTAATAAAATACTTAATAAAGTCTTCAGTGCGTTGCTTAAATTAAAGTTCCTATTATGGGTGAGTTGTCCGTAGCAATTTATAAATTAAGTTTTTTAAATATAATTCAACGTACTGTTTCCGTTTTAGATAATATAGTCGACGATCAAGAGAATTTGAAAATATTTCTGCAAGAAGCCGAACTTCAACAATACTTTGAGTTGTTCAGGTATATAAACTCTAAAAGCTCATTTTTCACTCCTTGCGGTTTTCATTAAATTTATGACTGTCATGATATACTTCGAGCGGACGGCAGGAAGTTGTTGGATGCGGAAAACGGAGGACCGTATACTGTGGAAGGCATTGGGAAAGGCCTATGTCCAACAGTGGGCAGGCAAGGGTTGATGATGATGATATACTTTTGCTGTTTTTTCTTTTTATTTCAGAAAATAATTCTTGTATTCTTTAATTTGCGCCATGCATCCTTAAACGTCTAGGCTCTAATTTATACTTTTAACTCTTGAGAATGTAAATTAAAATCCTTCAGGCTACACATATATATTCTATGTTTTTGTATATTTTAAAGATTGGCCACTATTCCTTGTTCCAAATGAAAGCAACCTTTTCGAATCCATGACTTATGTTGTTAATGAAATCTTTAGAATGGCTAAAGTAATGACTTTGAAAGTTGAATGTGCATCTTATTGTTGCATTTTAAAAAAAACTTGTCATTTTTGTTTGTAGAGATATTCTTAAGGTGACAAAACTATCACAGTTAAAGTTCGTCATAACGGATGACTTGGTTCAAATTGGACTTTCAAAACCAGAGCAGAGGCGATACAAGAAAATATATTCCAGATATTTCCCAAATCCATATCTAACAAAAATTAAAAAACTTCTAACCACTAGCAAAAGAAATGAAGCCGTGAGTTTTGACATGTTATTATTTATCAGACACATCCAAAAACATATTTTACTTCCTCCAAAACATATAATTTTACTTAAGCACTTAACAAAATACATCTTAGTTTCAAAACTATTAGGTTACAAAAATCTCTATATATTACAGGTTACCCTCGGTCATAGTTCTAATCCTATTGACTTGCAACCATTCCCAGAAAATGTCAAAGTACCCACCAAACATATAATTTCCATTGAAGATATTACTATCAATAAGGAGTTAGGTATGGGTCAGTTTGGTGTGGTACAACAGGGGACTTGGACCACAGGCAATCAAAGAGTAAGTTAAATTTCTTTAAAATAATGAACTTATGTCTTATTTATGTTACTGTAGGCATGGTGTCTGGATAAGTTATTTAAAATTCAACCTTATCATTTCATTTATATTTTAAGTACTTGAGTATGTAACATAAATGAAATTAGTAATGCCATGCCACACCCATGCTTGCTTCATCAAGACCTTCAGTGTTGCCTTACGATGACATGCTTAGTTCTAGTTTTTTAATTTCTTTCAGCTGCAAGTAGCTATAAAATGCTTAGGCCATGAACGCATGACTTCAAATTCAACGGAATTCTTAAAGGAGGCTGCGGTAATGCACAGCATTGAGCATCCCACCATTGTGAGGTTGTATGGAGTTGTCTTACATCTGGATTCTTTGATGTTGGTGAGTTATAAGTTTATTTCTGTTAAAAAATATGTACATAGTTCATATTTTTATGAAGTAACTCGAACATTGACAATATTTGCTCTTTATTTCTTGTACCAGGTGTAAAATTCCTTGTGTTTCTGTTTTGAAAATGATATATTTTGCTTAGGATACAGATTTCACAATTTCATTCAATTGAATGAATTAAGCTTTGACAAAAGTAATTGTTACTTTCTTGCCATACATTACAATGCAGTGCTCACTACTATCATGTTTATTTATATAAGGCGATGTTAATGTAAACTTATGAACCTTAAATAATCCCATGTTGGTTTGTAGCGGTGTTTATATATCCACATTGAAAGTTCCACAGCTACAGCGTATTTGAAATTCGATCGCTTTATTTTTTCGCAATGTAATAACATAAACTATGCTTTGCTTTGTTTGTACCTTAGAAATATTATAAAAATAACTCTATATGTAATACCTTTACTTATATCTTTGACTTTATTTATTATTGGTGGTTATCCCTTACTTCGTTCACATAAAGTTATAAAGTCTCTAACAATCAATTATTTAGACCTTTAGATTTATATACAAATCCTAGACAGTTAATGTTTTGATGTACGTATCTAAAAAGTGTCTAAAAATTATAGGACGGAATAGACTCCTTTTCAAAATAGTACACAATTTGTACCAAAGACATAGTTGTTCTGATGATTAATGTTCGTTCAGGAATTTATTTATATTGTCATTTATTTAGTACATGAAACCTTGAATGCATTTGTTAATTCAACAAGCTGCTTACTTAATATGATTCTCTTCCAGGTAACAGAGTTGGCACCGCTCCGCTCACTTCTTGAATGCCTCCGCGAGGTGACGTTACGTGCAAGCTTCCCCGTATCCAATCTTTGTGAGTTCGCACAACAAATCTGTGATGGAATGACTTATCTAGAAAACAAAAGACTGATTCATAGGTTCGTGTTATCCTTATACTATTCTTAAAATTTATTTCTATGTAATTTTTTATAGTAACATTTATGACAAAGTTTGATAAATAAAAGGTTAGGTAAAATAATTTTAGTAAAAATATAGTAATAACTAATTTTTTTTTTCAGGGACTTAGCAGCAAGAAATATCTTAGTATTTAGCAAAGATAGAGTAAAAATCTCCGACTTTGGCCTGTCGCGTGCTTTAGGTGTGGGCAAGGATTATTATCAAACGAATTACAACGTGAATCTCAAGTTACCTGTTGCTTGGTTTGTACACAACTTATTATACTTTTGTAAATAATGTGGAAATATTGTTACATATGAAATATTGCGTTATATCAATCTATTATGCTTTTTTTTTAATATAAAACATTAGCAGATTTTTGTTAATTTACTAATTTCTTCTGACCATTCCCGGTAAGCTTGAAAAAACTTGTGTTAGGATATGGTGCACGACAATAGTCGAATGGCGGGATTCGAACCCACGAACGCTAAATCGGTAGTTCCCTTAACCATTTGGCTATTAGCGCTTCGAAATGCTGCAGTAATTATTCTACATATTAAGACTATAATTTACATATTATATGATTACAATATCATTGTAATAGATAATACTTTTTTTTTTAAATAAAAGCACACTTAATCTTTTTCCATAAAATGAAATACAAGCTCAAATGTATTAAGTTCCGAAAATAAATGCTTAAAAAAATATTCATAGAACTTTAAATATAACGATTATCAAAACTATAATTAACCATAGCAACTGTTATTTGTTATTGATCCAAGTTCTCGAAATAATCCAAGTATAAATGAGATGTATGCGAAATGAGGTCGGACGAATTGTGAATACATCATTATACGATATTGCAGGTGTGCGCCAGAATGCATTTTATATTTACGTTTTACATCGTCAAGCGATGTCTGGGCGTTCGGAGTTTGTCTTTGGGAGATGTTTACTTATGGCTTCCAGCCGTGGGCAGCTTTCTCGGGACAACAAATACTAGAAGCAATTGATTCGCCTAATCATCAGGTGATCTACACATCGCATATATTATTAAAAATGTATTTATATGGGCCATTGCATATAAAAAACATCTTTATTTATTTTCTTTCAGAGATTAGAAAGACCAGAATGTTGCCCGGATGACTATTATTCCGTGATGTTAGAATGTTGGGCTCATGACCCAAATACTAGACCCAAGTTTAAAGATCTGACGCCAAAGCTACGTGAAATACAACCGATACAGGTTTGTTCAATAATTAAAGTTAAATATGAAGTTGTTTTTTATATGAAAAGGGGAAACTAGCCACGGTCCTACTCTAATTCTTATAACATAATAGAAAATGTATGCTCTCTTTACGAAGGACCATAAATCGTAATTGTTGCGTGATACCACCGAAGATGGAGTATTCCACACTGGCGCAACCACCATACATTGTGTATTTGGCTTTTTAAATGATTGTTTATATTTATTTTAGGTTCAAGCAATCTCTAATTACGTCAAAAGTCAAGAAGGAAGGCGATGTAATTTTCTTGAATATAAAACTGGTCAAGTAATAACCGTTCTTGGGAAGGAGTAAGATTATTATTTATTATGTAGTTTATTTTTTACTTTGGGATGTATTGTTTTATATATAGTTAATGTTTTAGGAAATTTACAAAATCTGTAATGTGGTATGGAGTGTTGCCCGGGGGTACCTGCGGTGTGTTTGACCCCAATCAGATGAAACATTACGTTAAGCCAGAGGTAAATTGAATTTATATTGGATATTCTAAAATGTGTGATTCACGTTTCATTTACTATTCTGACTAATTGTCGTTTATTAGTGAACATTGGGCTATGGTTTTCTCTTATAATAACAGATTTCGAATCTTTTATCTCAATTCACCGTGTCTATGTCTTCTTCGCAACGTAAAATAACAAATGTTCAGTCTATTTTACTACATATTTTTAATAGAGATACAAATTTGTAATGTTATTTTGAAGAGTGTATTCATAATGAAATTACGAAAAAAAAAGTAAAATCAATACAACTAATATTAATGTTTTAGATATTATATTAAAATATTCCATGATAAAAGATTGGTCGATATAAAAAATACTACATTTGTATGAATAATTAATTTAATTAAATTATTTATTGCAATACAACATAATCGTAGACATATCTACAATTATCCCAACATAACATAATTGTAAATTGTCAGCGTGATGAGTGCCTATTCTATTTACAATGTGACTAACATTCACGCATCTGTGTCAAGCTGACACATAACCACAGTTTTCCGTACACTTAGCGAGCTTTACCCGGTTCAATGTCACCGCATCCGGCACGCACCTCTCTACGAACGTCCGCGTTATCACGTTCTGACGTCAAACGTCATACGTACACGGGCAAGAGGACAATACAGCGTAGTATGATATCCAGCCCACAAGGGGATGTGAAGCACACTGGACACGTCGGCTTAGATGGCGCTTATTTCGGAGATATATCGTTTCTAGACCCGGCCAGCTGCGTGAGTATAACACGTCACGAATTTCTATTGACGTAACAATTCTATTTAAACATGTTCTTATAAAAGAACAAGAGCGATGACAATATGTTTCAATACAAGAGTTACGGCAGTAAAAACCATTTTAATATTAACACTGGCTTCTCATTTGTTCTTCGGGCTTTTCTTTCTTTAGAAAAAAATCTTTTCTATGCTGTTGACAATTTATTATTTTTGATTGGTCAAGTTTTTGATATCTTAAGTTATTTAATTAGGTTATAAAATTAATGTAATTTCAATTATTTTCTTTTATGTTTTATTTTATTTCGTTTATATATTGTTAAATACTTATTACCTTACAATAAGATACCATGCTTTAAATGTGTACGCATGTATGTCAGTGTTATGTTTTCGTACTTCAATGTTAACTTTAAAAAATTGTCAGCGCCATCTGACGTTAAAATACTGTCAACTTTTATTTGTTGATGATTTTGTTTTTTATCTTTTAGCCGCCGCATCAAGTGGTCACAGCGTATAAACCATCGGAAGATTTAGAACAAGTTCCACTTTTAAATCCCAACTCACCGTCTCATCTTTCCGGAGCAATGTGTATGCCACCGTATCCTATTTTAAAAGCCACATACTCCGAGACGAAAAACGATCGCGGTGAAGTGGGTTTATCCTGTGAGTTTTCATTTATTATAACCAATGTAAACTATACTAGTTTAATGAACTAATTTGATCATTTTTTTTTAATTTATTTTTATGTTTATCTACAATTTCAGATAATGATAAAAAGCTCAAAAGTCCTAAAAAGTACAATATCAAAACACTCTCTGAACCATCTACAAGTAAAAGTATTTTAAACAAGGTAAAACAATAATTTTATTCTTTGTTATTGACCCAATTTATTTTTGTAAATATTTTAAATAATTAAAAAAACACTTATAAATAGTGTGATTTTTTCTATCATATATACCTTTGCCTTGTCTAATATCTCTGTTCTAAATTACATACAGACACCAGTATTTGTTATAAACATTTTTTTATTGAACATTTTTAGGTAAAAAGCGCCTCACTGGGTCGTTCGCAAAAGAATGAAGATGCCCAGCCCGTGTGCACGTGCCCCGCCGGCGAGGTACATGAGTACCATGAGATATCTGACACTGGCAATGTAAGTTTGTTTTATTAATAATACTACGATACCCAGAGTTGTTTAACGGTCCAAAGATATCGAGAACTGTAGTTGTAATATCACTTAATGACTGTGTATGGTTTCATCATCATCATCATCAACAGCCTTTGTCTGCCCACTGTTGGACATAGGCCTTTCCCAATGCCTTCCACAGTA
>JAODUI010000025.1:4127078-4154742 GCA_027563995.1 Papilio gigon
AGGCCTTTCCCAATGCCTTCCACAGTATGCGGTCCTCCGCCTTCCGCATCCAACGACTTCCTGCCGTCCGCACTAAGACATTTGACATTTGCTTATTATTATTTCATGTGTAAATTTCGTGTACTTTTCATCTTTATTTATTATAAGTTAGTGTCATTTATTAGACAATAGTAGCAATAACACATGCCATTTTATTATATCTTATTATACAGTCATAGTCATAGATTTATTTATTTTTGTTTTTACTATTTTTTTTTGTAAATTGATTGTAAACTTATAGCCATAATTTTTTTTTATAGGAAGGTGCAGCGGCTGAATTTATTAAAAGTGAGAATTCTGGGGTACCCGAGAGTCCTGGCATTCCGGTACGTCAATCTATTTTATTACCTCACTTTACTCCGCCCACTTACTTTGCTCCGCCCACTCACCCCACCCCGCGTTGGCCCCGCTCGGATGATATTTCTTACACGTTTTTCATTAATATAATGACTTATTATTTCACTTCTAAATAGTGTACTGGCCATGATTTGTTAAAACTTAAATTTGCTATTAATTTTGTCATTATTGAGTAAAAAAAATACTATATATTTAACATCTACATTCTCTGGTAATTATAATATAGCAGTGTGTATATTGAAATGTAATTTGCTTGTAAATTCAGAAAAGCTGTAACGACTTTGGTCAGAGCTTACTCGATGAGATGGAGTACATGTTTCGGAACCTTGACACCAGAAAACGAGATGATGTAAGTTTTTTTTTAATAAATAATAATTCATATAAGAAATAACCAATATTTTAATATGAAAAATACATTTAATAAAATTGTGGATATTCTATTTGTGATTTGAATAACAATTTAAACTAAAAACTTTAACATATCTATGAAATTCAAAACTAGCATTCTGATATTTGATTTCTTATTGTTTATCTATAGTATATTTTCAAACACGACTTTGTTTTCAATTAATTACTCAGGTTACGTGAAAATCAGGAATTGTTGGTAAGACTTAGGTTTATTATGAGTTAGTGTTAAATATCAAACATAAATTTGAATTATTCAACATTAATTCAATATTACTATCGATAAATTTTATTTACACCATAATGATAATCTTTAGTAATTTAAAGGTATTTTTAAATTTAAGTAAATACGAAATAAATACGAATAGTCCTATCGTTTATTAATGTTGAATAATAATTAATGTTTCATATAGTGCAGCAATTCACAATTTGAGCTCAATAACCCATTAGCTAAGAAGTATCACACATTTAGTATAGTATAGTAATTTGAGCATTTCTGTAAGCGATAAAACTATTGTCATTATAAATTGATCATTTATATATAAAAAAATATATTGTAATCATAATCTTGAAGTAATTTTCTATGTTTATTAGACCGAAACTAGCGTCCGGCAACGCACCTGTGGTTCCTCTAGCATAGCAGGTGTCAGGGCGTCGATGATCGCTCTCGTGATCCCGCCGCTCGTTTGCCCACCTTCTATTATAAAAAAAACCGAAATTATAATTATTTTATGAGAACTTAGGAATCTAACTTATTACAATTCTAGTATAGAAGTGTTGTGGTAACAAGATAGATGTCACTAGTGTGTAATATTATTATTTTATGACATATATAAAAGTATTGCTAAATATTTATTTGTTTTAATCAATAGTTAAAGAATGTTTTGGTTAATTTTTTCCACTGTTGGTTTTCAGGCAATGGTCAAACATTTCGATATGGACAATGCAATGAGGTTTGTTTTTTTCACTTAATACTACGTATAGAAAACTACTAATTCTATCATTTAAAATATACTGAAATAGAACATTTAATATTTTTTTTTTATTTCACTATAACAAGGAAAAGTACAGCGAGGACATTTTAAATATAATTCCGTTGCTTTTGGGAATAAATTTTCGTTTCTGCGCAACTTCCTGCCGCGTTGTGGAATGGTCAGACCTCGGCGGTTGTTCCAAATAAATACGACTTCGGGTCCATCGAGCGAGCGTGCCTCTCTTTCAAAAGCCGGCAACGTACCTCGTGTTTCTTTTAGTATTGCAAATGTCAGGGCGTCGATCACCCTTGTGAACCACTTTTTTGCACCCTTTTCTTGTAAAAAAAACTAAATGAAATACCCTCTGTTTGCACAGACCGCATACGTTAAGCAAAGCGGATAAGAAAAAGAGCAGTAATATGGGCACCATGAAATTTATGTCTGCTCACGACGAGAGAACACTGGACACGGCGGTAGCACTGGCCAATGAGATTACAACCAAGTTAGTAAAATTTTCTTTGTTATCCGCTTAAATATGGAATTGCAGTCGCTACATAGTGCGCAGCTCTGCAAGTCTGTACAGATATAGTGAGAAAAGATATGTTGCATGTTTAGTGTCTTATCTTGTTTTAATAAATAAACGTTACTTACTGTAAAAACTACCAAAACACATATATTCAAATGTGTTATAGTGTTTTTATTCTAAGAATGACAATGTATTTTTTTTTATGAATTCTTCAATGCATATGTTTCATTCACAGATCAATGAATGATCTCGACGGCGATCAGAGGGTGCCGAGTTCTCCTAGTGATCGTTCCAAGTTCCACTTCAAGTTCCCACTGGTATCGCTGCACCAGATCGCCACACATGACCTGGATGCCACCGGTAATTGACATATATACATATAAAACCTTTAGCTAATCTAAAGCACAAGGGTGACGCGAAAAAAGCCTACCAGAGGCTTTTAGTAGACTTACAGAAATTCGAATCTCGATTGCACGCTAAACTGTTATCAAATACTTCTTCTAGAAATTATATCAATAGATTTCAGTTAAAGTTATACGTCATTTGTTATTTTTTACTGTTTTACGCAAGACGAGAAAGTAACCCTAAAAAATGTGTTTTCCAGGCAAACATGAAAGGCGAAATTTCAGCGAGGAAGCGAAAAGCGTACCAGATCTTCAGGTACATATTACAAATACATCTTATTGTATTATTATATTGATCGTTTTATATTCATAGTTATATGAGTAGACGCATTCTGTTGTTTCGCGATGTCAGTAAAAGCATTAAGTAGCTACAAGCAATCAAATTTACTAAATGTTCATTATGTAAGCGTCGGTGAAGCAGTTTTTAAGCGCTTGACCGGACCGGACCATACTTGACCTTGTCCAAGTTCGATCTTGTACCAATGTGTTTTTCGATTTTCGAATGTCATATGTCTAGTATCCGACGTTCTTACGGTGAAGGAAAACATCGAGATGCAATCTGCACATATCGGAGAAGAAATTCATAGATAGATTGTAAAGTCGACCCGTATTGTAAGTCGACTAGTGTGGGCATAGGGCCTAGTGACCCCTAATAATATGGTAGGCTTCGATCTCTGCAGTGGGGACGTGTAGTGAGCTGATGATCCATTATTTATTTATGCGTTGAATGTTTGTAACAGTCGACTATAACAGCGGACAGCAAGCTCGCCTATACAAGTCTGATTGAGGATCCGATGCCATCGTCTTCTCTCATTTCTCACATGGAAATGACGCACAAACCGGCCACAATACCAAAGCCCGCGCCACGCTTCAAAGAACCACGCGCTAACTTTTTATCACTACAGAAACAACTGCAAACAAACAATCGGTAAGTTCGATAACAAAAATGTGTACCTTCTTTTTTAGGTATCTCATTGTATTACTTGACAATCTTGATAATATAATATATACTCATGTGAAAAAAAAATTATCATCTCTAAAGACATGTAACTATTTTTTTTTTTATGAGTACGAAATTACCGCTTGACCACGATCTCACCTGATGCCAAGTGACGTTGTCCAAAGATGGTGTTCGCTATTTTAGTAAATACCTATTCACCCACATCGAATTTGGACGGAAACACTGATGCCGTCGTTATTTGAATTAGTTACATTTGTCTTAGGCGGCATATTAATTTTTTAATTATGGTATTAGCAGATTTCTGTTAATTTACTAATATTCAATTATTCCGACTAAGCTAGAATTGTGCTAGGATACGGTTTGCAATAGTTGAAGAAAATCGGGAATCGAACTCTCGACCACGTTATCGGAAATATATACTATTAACCTAATTGCGCTGTATAAAACGACATTGTCATATTGTCATAATCGTATTGTCAGTTTTTTTTTGTTAATGTGAATGACATGATAATATTATGTTTAGTTTTATTCCATTGGAAAGTCACTAATAGTAACTTTTTTTTTTTTCAGCACGTATACGTCAAGAGAAACAATGGAGCAACAATTGCACACTAATCATGTACGTATAAAAATTCCTTTTTTAATATTATGTTAATCATATCATTAATGTTACCGTTTTTTATTTTTTTTTTAGAACATAAACGAGCTGCCTTTACCACCGAGGAATACGAAACCCAAGTTAATCGATAAACCTAGACACATAAGAAAATATCCATTAAAATTACCCAATGCCAACCCCACCCAAGAAGTGATTCCTAAACCTGTCAACAACGATCAAGATAATCGTGTTATTATATACCAAAATGCCGTAACCTGCACAATGAAACAGAGAAATGGACAGAAGGAGAATGGCCAGAAGAACGATGTGGACTCAGTGGACGTTTTTGATGGTCCTTCCACAGCCAATGTAGATACAAACCCATTTACTAACAGTACCGGGCAACGTTGTCCTAATCCTTTTAATTTTCCTCTAGAAGCCGCAGATACTGAAGAAATAACTTGTAATGAAAATGTACCAGAACCAGAAGAACCAGATAAGAAATCTCTTTTCAAAGGTATTTTAAAAGCTTAAACAATCATAGCGATAGCAATTATTCTTAATCTATACAAATACGTATTTGATAAATGTAATCAAATTTAAAAAAAAAACATTAATTATGAAAAACACTTTAATTTATATTCATCATAATCTGTCAAGTTTTTCTTCCATAACAAAGCCTATTAGGTTAACCAGGTTAAAAAGGTTAAGAAAACCTAATCTAAAAGGTATGCAGTAAAACAACGATTTTGTGATTCCACCCACTCATTTAATTTTGTACAAAAATCATTTTTAGAAATACACATTTATTTCGAACTTATTACTGTTTTGACATAAAAAGTGACATGTTTTTTTATTTCTAAATAGCATTGACACAATTTTTTATTTGAAAAAAACATTAGCAGATTTTTGTTCATCGTCATCAGTCGCTGTCTGCCCACTGTGGGACATAGGCGTTTCCCAATGCCTTCCACAGTATGCGGTCCTCCGGTTTCCGCATCCAACGACTTCCTGTCGTCGGCACTTACATTAGAGTTTTGTTAATTTACTAAAATTTCTTTTATAAGTCAAACTAAGCTCTATTCTTGTGCAAAGATGTGGTCCACGACAATAGTCGTCGGTGGGATTCGAACACGACCAAGTTGTCGAAAATCCGCACCCTTAAAGCATTAGGCAATTGGCGCTTCATTTATTCATTCATTAACAATTATGTAATAACATCTTTATTATAGACTACGTATCAGTAGAAGATTTGCTTGAGTTCGCGGATCAGAAGCCGTGCGGTCGACAGCGCGGCGTCGAGTCCGATGAAGTTCGGATCATGAACAAGGTGCTTAAACAACAGGTAATAATGACCTAGGCACAAACACAAATCGTTTATATAGCTTATTAAAAACCATTGTTAATAACGAAATTCATTTCGTAAATATTACATTTTTTGTAAAAAAAAAAATTATTATGTACTAGGAAAAGAAAATATGCGACTGAAGTTAATTTTTCAACAAGTTTTTTTTGAACTGTAATTTGTTAGTAAATATCTGTGTTAGTGTCTTTACCAATAGCTCCCAAATGTTTTATTTATTTTTAGCTTTCAATAAAAGATAGCAAAATGATCAAATCATTGCTAAAAGGCTATTTACGCGGATCATATTTAATTTCATAAGATGATTACTAATGCAACATTGTACTGTACTAGACCTATTAGAACTTGTCCTATTTAGTGGATAAGATAAAACGCAAGTCCGTGACCCAAAAGTATAGACAGAGATAACAGATTCCTATTTGGCAACATTTACAAACACATTTGCTACAAATATTAAATCTTAAACGTTCGTCTTTTTACATTTGCCGGTCTTGTTTTTGTTAATCATTAAATGAAGTAGTAAATTATTGGAAATGCTTTTATCGTATTAACATGATTTAAAATAAATCAATACGTAATAAAAATAATTGATTTTCTAAAAAAAAATTACGAATTCTAATAAATAAAAGACGGAAAGAAAAATAATTTAAATGTTCACGTTAAAAGGCGTTTGCATTCGTTGTCACGGAACAATGATAAAAGTAACTTATCGCTAAAATATAGACCATTTGTATCACTGGAATTTGCAAATGGCTCCCCTCAAGGCGTACGCGGCGTTTCATTTGCCTCGGCGCCCGCGCACAGCTGTCCCGCTCTCTGTCGGTACCGGAAAGCGATTACGGCAGAGCGCCTCAATCGAGTGCTAATCGGAAGTTTGAAGTCACGTGACAATGACTAATAAACACATTTTATTTTATTGGTCCCAAGTTTCATCATTAGTACATCCGTTCCGTAGTAAAAGCCAACTGTCTTATAATATTAATTGATTGTTGTATAAAGTAAACTTACTAGAGTTAATTAACTTATATATTTAATTGCTAAATCTTTTGACCATAGACAACCCCGGAGGAATGCCTAGAAGCTCTAGAGCTGAGTGACTGGAACGTGCACCAGGCCATCAAAGTCATTATGGTCAAGTTGTCAGTGAACATGCCGGACGTGACCCTGGAAGACTGCAGTCGAGGACTCGCACACACTGCCGGAGATATAGTTAAAGCTTCCGCTGCCATTTTTACATACAAAAATGATATATGCCAATAAATGGTGAAATAAGTTTTGAGTTTCATTTTTTTCTATGAGGAGTACAAGCCAAGGCGTCAACCAATTTTAAAGAATGTTGAATTAGAGGTTAGAAAAGTTAATAAATTCGAACTATTTGATGATTGTGATAGTAAATTCTTAATTAGCAATCTTTAAACATTTGTTAGGTTTATGAAATAAAATAAATCATAAATGCCAGAAAAATCTTATAATTTTATATGGTTTGACTTTTTAATCTGCCCCATTTCAATATTTACAGGCCTTTGTTATAACAAAATGAGTTCGAAAATAATTAAGGCAAGTTTAGTACTAAAGTTGTTTAAATTTGGTTACAAACAGATGTTGTTCCTATTACATAAAATGACCTCAAATAGTTTGGCGCAGGAGCCCCGCTGACTACTTCAGAAATTCGGGTCAGGTCATGACCCAATACATGATACCCGCACGGAACAATGAAACAAAGAGAATTGTTTGAGATTTCTATTTTAGGTATAGATGAACAATTTTGGGTATTTTAAAGTTATCATAGTTTTTTTTTTATTCTATTAAAGATACGCTAATTGCGTGAATATCTAGGTTCCATAGCTTATAAACTTCCTATCGAAAACAATCATACTACAGTTATATAATATAATATATATGTATACTAATAAGTAACCAAAAAAAAGGTGGGTAGTTCGAAGTGTAAACATCTTCTGTTTGCTGCGTCAGGAAAGTTGTGTTTAAAAATATTATTACACTGTATACAGAGATTAAAAGTAGTGCAATCTTATAAAGATACCTACGTGCACTATATCCTATAAAATTCTCCGAATGTAATCAACATAAACAATGGATATTTACAACAAACTCAGCGAGCCGATGAACAAACTGGAAACATTATTCCAGTCACGTATGGCTCAGTACCAGTCTGAGTTGAACATAGCTGCCTCGGGTTCAGTGTCCACAAAAGTATAGCCGGCCTGTCACGGGCGTTCATGGAGTTTCGTCACCTCATCTGGCATACGGTGAGCACACTCAAGACCCAGATGGAGCTGGTGCTGCAGGGCCTGGATAGGCTAGAGACTGCGTCCCGTTCCAAAGTGCTGCTGTTCCATGGGATAGCAGAGGAAGATAGTGTGATAATTGAATGTCAAATCTTAACTATCTTAAATACCCAGATGAAACAGACGATGGTCACAGCTGTGGACATTATAAAGTGTCACCGGCTAAGAACCAGTCGCAGTGCCGGTAAGCCCCGTCCCCTCTTGGTTCGATTTCAAAGCACTAGGCTCCGCACTTATGTGGAGCAACAAGACGTCCCTTAAGGGTTCTAAGATTACCGTATCGGAGTTCCTCACAAAGTCGAGGCATAATGTGTTTATGTCAGCGAGAAAACACTTCGGAATCCGACGCTGCTGGACTTCGGATGGTCGTATTGTTGTCCTACTCCCAAATAAATTTCGGCACAAAATCGAGACAGCAGCTGAACCGGCGTCGCTTCTATCTCAATATCCAACACCCGCAGCTGAGCCAACCGAGGACAGGTCAAAGGAGACGGCAAGTGGCCAATTTCATATTAATACATAAGCTAGTATTTTATTTACATTCATTTGTAGTTTCATAACAACGTTTACGTTATTTTCTTTTTTTCTTTCGACCAGGGGACGTTATATATTTTAGTTAACGTTCGATGTACTTTGTGACTTTTAAGAGACAGGACTAGCCAAGCACACGCTTTCCCTATTTGTAAAAAACAATGAAAGATTACGTTCTAAACTTGCTTATTTATAAATTAAATTTAAAACGGCTAAGTTAAATTGTTTGCTTATCTTTTTTTTACGCAATATTGTGTATTATATTTTTATGAGTATGTGTGAACAGTGATTTTTTTTTAATTTTATGCCAGTGTCATATATGGCTATTATCTTTATAGCTTTGCTTCCGCTAAAAATGGCAGATGTTATATAACTTAATGACGCTGCGGCAGGTTGCCGAGTCCGTCTCTTTGTTAGTCAAAGGGTGCACCGCAGCAGTTATTTACGTCGTACTTCAGTAATAGTTATCAGTACGGCCGGCAGGTTGCCGCGCCGTGCCGCGCCGCTACCGTACTCGTGCGGGGCGCACATATCGATATCTCTGTTTTACTTTATAAGAATGAGAAGGATGCCCTTACGCCCGCTGCGAGCGACTGTTACGAACAGTTTGTTATTGTATAAGTTACACGTGCTTTTACTAGATAGTATGCAGAAGAATTGTAACAAAACTATTAATCTTATTTTACGAGTATAGTCCCTTGGACACTTCTCTAATAATATCTATACTTCTTGTATGTATAACTCTGACTTTGATTTTATGTATTAGTTGTGATTTTTTCTCCTTTGTTTTAGTTTTGTTTAAATTTCAGATTCAGATAGATTAGATGTCATCGTTTTTTGTTCTGCTATTAACTCATATTATATTATAACTGTTATATGTTATATTAAAACAATTTTCTTTATTTCACGTATGACCATTACCGTAAGGACCGCAGTTATGTTATGTATCTGTTTGTTAGTGCACTATTAGGTTGTTTGTTTAACTAAATTTTACTTTAAATATTTTATATATGTAATTTAGTTATTTCATTTTTATTACATATATTTTATATAGGTATCTATTTATATTTATTGGTATTATACATATTATATTTATCGTTATAGAAATGGATTGCTTTGATTACAGTTTTTTCTCGTGGACCATATCATTGCTGAATTAAAACGTTTATTTCATTGGGCGAAGACTATTGGTCTTTTAGTTAATCCAAAAAAGTCTCAGGTTAAAATAATTGGCAGTTCCTACAAGCCAAAAAGCTTTGACAATAATTATTTACTCACTGTCTTATACAACGGCTGCAATATTAATTACACTAATTCTGTCAAAAACCTAGGTGTTCATTTCAACCGTCATTTAGCCTGGAGTTATCACATTAACTTCGTTAGCAAAAAGTTTTATTATTCGATTCATTCGCTTAAAAGACTCCAAAAGTTTCTTCCTTTTAATACTAAAATGATCTTAGCGCAGACACTTCTACTTCCCCTCTTGGACTATGCTGATGTTTTTCTCGAAATAAATAAAGATCTTGACAAACTAGAAAGGTTACAAAGCATGTGTATATGTTTTATTCGTGGTTTGAGCAAGTACGGTCATATCTCGGAGTAACGAAAACATTTAAGTGGCTACCTATACGTCAACAACGGGACTCTCACATCCTTTTTACATTGTTCTCAATTCCGTGTTATCTCAACTGTTCTAAGTATCTTAGTAATCATTTTACCTTTCTCGTACCTAAAAATCAAACGTCCCGGTCTAATAAATCTACTATTAAAATTTCCTTCTCACTCATCCTCGCGTAATGTCAACTCCTTCTCTGTCCGTGCTGTAACGCTTTGGACTTCCCTCCCACCATCTAGACGTGAATGTGCTTCTCTTCAAAACATCGCAACGTGCGTGAAGGAACACTATATGTCCTTGTGAGTATTCCATATATATGAATATAATATTATACAGGTATATAAGTTTAGATATAGTATGTATTTATGCATGTGTCTATTATGTTTATTAGTTTATGTAGTATATTTTATTAAATATAAAATAATAATATTCAACATATAGTATTTGTACATATTTTTAGCTTCACTCGTCAGGCACTATTTAAATTTCAAGGGGATAGCAATAAAATAACTCTTGAAGAGATGCTCGCCAGTACCTATTGTTCTTATTTCTTCTGTTTTTGTCTAAATAAAATTGTATGTTGTTTGTTTGTGTACAAAGTTTTAAATAAATATATATTAAGTTAACAGTATCTTGGATCGAAGATTTTTGATGGTTACTCATTAAAAAACGATGTTATTTGATATTATGCACCTCACCTTTCTAATTTAGTACTAATGATATAAAAGAAACAAATGCATAGCCATTCGCCTTGATCAATGGTAACAACTTTCCATCGTTGAATGTTCCACCTCAATCGGGCCCCTAAACACATGGCCGATTCAATTAGGCAGACGCAACGCTCACACCACTAGAAGTTTGGACAGCGTTGCTCAACTGTCATAAGATACCACTATTCCCTGACCTACGAACCTAGTCAAATTTTTCTTTAACCTCATACCAATATGGATTGTACGAACGAAATTGTAGATCAAGTTTTTCTGGTGGCCTATATAGCGCATAACGAAAAGCTACTCACGCACACATCAGAAAATTATGCAACAAAGTTTCGCTACGTAGTCATTCCTCGTTAATTCTCACGCTCAAAATTATGAGATAAAATTGTCTCTGTTAATAATTGCCGACTAAATTATATAATCACGATATGATTGACTGTCAATAAATCAGTATTTAGGTATGATACTCCATCAGCGGTCATAAATTTTACTAGGTGTTGAAAATAGATATAGTTAACAATGTTCTAGGTAAAATAAATTAGGTATGTGAAAATAAACCAATTTTTGATATAGATCTAAACCGACATTTCAAAATAGTATTGGAGATTAAAGCAATACGTTTGTAGATTTTGGATTCTTTGTGTTAACCGCATATCAGTCGGCAAGAGTAGGTAGAGTGGTATCGGCGCATGCGCGAGTTTTTCGGCCTAGATCTCGTCCGGGGCCGGTGTCGGTGTGTGCGTGTGTGCGTTCATCGCGCGGGCCGAGGTCCCCGCGCGTGTGTTGGTGCGGCACGTAGGAAGCCGCTCGACCCAGATCGCGTCGCCGTCGTCGCTCGCCGCTCGCCGCTCGCCGCTCGCCGCCCGCTCCACACCGCCAACTGGGATGGCGAACAAGTTTCACAGCATTTTCGCACTGGAAATTGTCTCCAACTATCATAAGTCTCATTTTGATTATTTTGTTCGATTACTCCCAGATACTATGATGAACATGAATATAGGATGTTGAATTCAGTATGAAAAAGTTTAAAAGGAAGTAATTTTGTACTAGTCATACAGGGTCTGCCATCTTCCTTCACACCATAAAAACATGCTAAGACTCTAGGGTTTTCCGAAAGTACTAGACCTAAACTGATAAACTGAGTAAACCAACCTTTCATATGATCGTCACAATGTACTTATCATTCTGAAAGAAGTATTTGTCGAAGACCGATTGTTTTGGGAAAGTGTCATACTTCGTTCTGATCTGATATATTCTCTTTAGGCATAACTGTATTGTCAGCTTTATGCTATCCACGTATAAGATAAGAACATCCGCATCCTCCAGCAATAAGAGGTTTTCCATATTGTAACCTGCATCAATTTCTCTAAGATTGTTCTCTTGTTTCCTCTAAGCTGGAGGCGTAACGTTAGTACGTCCATTCTTGCCGGATGTAGCGGACACACTCAGGGCCGCTTGGGTCGCGCCCGACTATGCGACCTCGCACCTACTCACTGGGCTCGGCAACTTTCGCTAAAGACTACAAGAGATGCGTTTGTGTGTTGAAAGTGCGTGCGACAGTCAACAGACTGCAAAATATAAGTTCTATCACTGTTTTGGTTGTGTCAGGCGAGTAAAGGCCGTGACACTTACGCTCTTTGCTTTTTTACAGTTACTACTTTTTTGGGAGCATCAAGTTTTGCATACTTAGCCAAGCTTGATCTCCGCGTGAATTGATTTAAGTGGGCAAGCATTTGCGCTCATTCAGACCCACTTTGTTGTCCTATGTTACTGTAAGCTGATGAGCCAGTTGCCTGAAATGACTGGCTAAGCAGAATACAGACCCCGGTTGACGCCCATTAAGGCGCATCATATCACCTTGCTGTATTGCCAGAGAAGCGGATTTGCTTACATGCCATACTATAACAGATTTATTTAAATTTAAAGGCATTCAGATCCAAATGTCCAACGTATGACATAAACAAACAAAGGACAACTCGAAATGACAGTACTAGGAATGCAACCTATTTTTGTCACTAATAGTATTGTTATATTCGCTAAAATGTCTATGTTATCTCATGAATAACACGCAATAACTAGCAACAAAATCTTCACGCTAAGAAACGCATACATCAAAGCTATAATGTGTCGGCCCTGGTATTTCTGATTACCTATGGACATACCTTGTTGCGTTATGTAAATGGTCAGAGGTCGGATTACAATTGGTCGTGACAGTTACAACTCTAGCGGTATCCCGTGATGTTCACGTGTGCTCAACTTGACGTCTCTACCCATATTTGGACACGGCATCGTGTGTAGGCGAAGTACCAATTTCATACATCAAGTCATATTGTGAAGAGCTAACTTTTCTTTAACATAGTTAAAGAAGATTTAGACGAGCAACTAAAATGAAATAAACCTGATAATAAAAATAAATAATTTGATTAAGGCCTTGCAACACTTTCCAGGTTCATATAACAAGTAAATAAACTACTATGATGAAAATTGGAAAGCGTGGACGGTTTCCTTAGAACCGCTTCTCGAATGTTGATTATGACTAAATGTGTAAATAAATAATTATAATTCGTTGGAAAATGGAAATCAATTTTTCTTGGGCGTTTCAACGCTCATACTTTACGAAGCTCACCATCCTAATCAGTCATCTGTAGCGAAATCTTTTTGTTCTCTGTGAAACTCTGCAGAATTCGAAATGGGTTAAGATAATCTCCTATATACTTTTCAGCGAATATTCTGTATTTTTCCGTGTCTTTGTTTCAAGAGATACATCTATGTAAATATGAATAAAGTGTTTCTTGTTAGAATAATGACAATTAAAGTTGAATTTTGCATTTGAACTATTTATATGATTAAGTAATAAAACAGAGTCTGAAGCTGAAGCAAAGTAAAGTAACTTAAAAGTATGAATTTTTATTAATTATTATAGATGTGAAGTTGGTATATCAGTCGATCAGTTTTTCTTTGTGTTAAAATGTAAAATGAATATGTCAGATTAAAATGTCAATGATGTTAAGCGAGATACATGTCTAGTTATGCTAACAAACATATTATAACAAAAGAAACCACTTTGTATACATTTCCGTCTCACTTTAACAATTCTATATATATCTTGAATTATGAAACAGTATCGAAGATAAAAAATATTGAATGAAATAAAATTTGAATAAAATATACGAGTGGTGATAACGGTACAATTTTATGTTAATATAAGACGCAGATATCAATTTAAATTCCACTCAAATTTGCAACATCTAGGGATCATTCAGATAATACGAGGCACACTTTTTGAATCAAATCAAAAATCAATTACAAAACATACAGTCGGACGTCCAGAACCTTCTCGATGGACAGATTAAGATTAAAAAAAATACGAGTAATGTGTTATTTTTAAAAACAGTAATTGTCTTTGTTATAGTATCTATATAAAGTTGACATAATGAAAACATCGGCAATGTTTGAATACCCTTATAATGAGGGTAAGAGTAGGGTAACCATATGTACTTAGCCTTATTGCTCTAAATCAATAAGGCCAAGGAGATCTGTTTGTTCAATTAAATTAGACAGAACAGTGCCGTTTGATCTGTTAAACTTTCATATTTCTTAATTAATTATTTTATTTATAAAAATACACGAAATACAAATGTTTAAATGAACAATGCCTTTAACCCATTACAGGGTTGTCAACGCACTTTGGTAAGACGCCAAAAAATTATAGTAAGTAAATAAATTATTAAACAGTACATACGGAATCGAGATAAAATTGTCGCCTTAAAATTTAAGTTAAGTGGAGTTGAATGAACGTCACATTGGTATTGTGATTCATTTATTCTAGATAAACGAATTCGCACCGGTTGGTCAATATTGGAACCGTCCAGACGTAGTCGTAGATTACCTTTGTTAAACGAACATCGCCAATGTCTAGAAGTAGCAAAAAACTACATCCAGTTTCTATGGAATTCTGATTGCCAACAAGAATTAATTGTTGAAATTGTCTAGTTACACATGAATGACCTAGAGTAAAAACCGTTTCAAGCCCTTTTGAAATAGTGCTTTTGTATGCTCCCCACTTACTTAAAGGTGTCTGAGTGTTATTTTATTATATTCATACGGCGCTCGCCACGTGAGCTCCTTTCTTATTCCTATTTTACAACGTGACTGGATTTTCTGGATTACGTCCCAGCTATAGCGAGATGAATGCATACAAATTTGAAAATATACAATACTGCAGTGGAAATTATGTTATTCTTTATTTTGCAAACTTGTACATTTTGTACTGACAAATTTATTTCATCTCTTTGTGTTGCATTCAAAGTACTGTAAGCAAACGCTCGCTACGTCACTGGACAAATGCTTTGTTCAATAGTCTACACACACTAATCCTACGTGATACTATGTTGTTTGAATGTATTATTTTCATATTAAATTTTAACAATTATTCAAATGCGTGGCTGGTACATTTTTTTTTCTTTATAGTTGAATTATTAACATCGGTAACATATGCAAATTATTATTGACCTATTAACTATTATGCCATCTTAACGTTGAGCATATCTCGAACATATATAATTATTCAAAGTAATCTACAAACAGATATGTCCCGAGCTGAGAGTTAATCGAGATAGAAACAAAACCGTTGATTCCGCTCTTTGGCCGAGATCCTCGAATATTTAATTTACGTAGCTGTGGCCGCGATGAAAATGCGACGGTTGTGCACATGTAGGCCACCTAGTTTTCCGCCACCCCTTCCCCTTCGCACCCCGCCGTCGCTGACACCCTCGCGCACCACCCCGGGGGATTCCGTGCCCCCGCGACCTATTTATTTTCTGCTTTATGTAAGCGCCCTGGTCGTGCCGTTCCCGCACAGCGTTTTGCTGCTACCTATGTAAGACTCAAAACGCTTCGCATTTTATACAACTGGAATTATTCAAGTTTTTGCAGCACCCGTACCTCGACCTAACCACGGCTAGAAGAATGGTTTTTATTAAGTCGACTCTTCTTTCTTAACGACTTAAGAACGATATTGCATTATTCGAATCTATTTTAAACAATAAACTATTTCCTTATTTTATAGCAATGTTTATGACCGAGCAATGTAGAAATGACATTTTAATTGCAGTACTTATTTCTTAAGTTATAAAAAGATGGCGATAGTTCCGTGAATTATTCAACAACGTCACTTGTCCAACATGCTTCGACCCTTATTAAATAAGAATTAGAACTGCGAAAGAATGTAATTAAGTAAGCAAATTATTAATTTCTACATATTATTTTTTACGTGTCTATTTTTTTTCTTTACTATTTTCGATTTGGCACAACCCTAGACAACCTTCATGCCCTCTTTTATATTTACTCTTACATTTATAAAAAAAAAGTTAAAAAGTTATAATTAAAAAACCTTTTCCCCAAGTTTATATAAGTTTTTCTATGTTTCAAAGGATTCTCTGACCCAAGAACGTTTGTACGGCTTCACCAAGAGGAACTTCGAAATGTTTTCGTAATTAGAAAAATTATGGCGAAATTAATATATTACTATCGTAATAAAATTAATCCGATGAATATTTTATTAAATGTATATTTTTTTTATTAAATATAAACTAATTTGTTGACTGATTTAATTTTTCATTTGCACTCACTCTAACGGAATCGAAAGCTGTAAGAATATAGCTTGGCTCGTACGAAAGAATTCAGCAGAGAAAGTGAAATAAATGACGATGAATATAAGCTAAACCACGACATAGGAACTTTTTCTTTCGAACAAGCACCGTGTTGTTAATATTATCGATATATAATACGATACAATTGTCAAGAGCGAAACATAATAGGTACCTGCTGTAATACAAGTCATTTCTTTTTTTTTGTTATACGAAAACGAGCGGCGGAATCAACAAAAGCGATTATCGACGCCCATGAACATCGGCAATACTAGAGGAACCACAGTTGCATTGCCGGTCTTTAAAAGAGAGGTACGCTCGCTTCTTGAAGGACCCTAAGTCGTATTGGTTTCGAAATACCGCCGAGGATAGACCGTTTAATGAAGTCATAATATTAGTAATATTATAAAAGCGAAAGTGTCTATGGATGTTTGTTATCACATATTACATCTTTTGAGCCTCCACACGTCTATTTAGAATAATTTTTGATCATTACCACATGTAATGTTTTGTTTGAATTTAAAAAAAAGAGATATATATCGTATTTTTTTTTTATAATTTTTGGCCTCATTTACTATAAAAAATTACAACTGATAAATTATGCAAAAGCCTTATTATCATTTAATTGTAATATTAAAACACTCACTATTAAAAAGATTTTTTAGGACAAAGGTATTATTATTATTTTTTTAAATTTCAAGTAGTACAAGGATCCAGAAATTAAATTATATTGTTAAGTTACTTTAGCCATTAATTGTCTGTTGTTAGTATGAACCGGTGTGAAGCCGCATACCCGTCAAAGCGTTTAATATCACTTACTACAGACACAAGTTTTAATAAAGTTATGTGGTGCCGTATTAATAAATGTCGAGCGAGATCAAAGCGGTCGGATATTGCAGCTCGAGGCTGCATTGCTGTTTGATACGCGCCGCTATTACACTTGGATAACACACACAGAAGCAGACCGTATTGATGTTTTAGTTTGCGATGCATTGCATTGGTAACTAGACAGTATTGCAATATAAACTTTCTGATGCACTCTCAAACGTATATAAAACATGTATCATATATAATCCGGAACACGAAGTAAAGAAAAATGGCCCTTCGAAAGTCGGTTTTTCAACAGAAATGTTGAAATAAAAATCATCACTGTTATAATTTACATTTTTAAATTACATTTCTTAAATGGACTCTAGTATCTGACTGCCAGTGACTATAGCATCAGGAGATTATATTGTCACTTTCTAAAAAAAAACCAACCATAATTTGATGATTTATTGTTTTTGACACTTTTAAAACAATAGATCAACAAGTATTAGTAGACAGTTAACAGTTTACATAAGTTTTGAAAATATTCAGAAGTATTTCGTGTGCTCTTCATTTAGCTTTTAATTGGAAAAAAAATTCAAGTGCTAACTTGGCACAGAGCGTCCACTCGAATAGGCGCCCACTGGCTGAATTTTTGTCGGATCGATTAATGAACGCAGTCCATACGCTCAACTTAAGAAGGTATCAATATTTGCAAATTCACTGCTATTTTAACATCTTACAAATTTAGCTTCATATCATTGCACGATCGGATCCCGTCTATATTCTTTTGGTATAAATAAACACGCTGTATAATGTCCTTGCTTAAAAATCGTTATATTTTTGTTTTGTTCACGAAAATAGATTTACCTTCATCGTTAAAGTTATTTCTAAATCTTTTCATGCATTTATAAAGGAATCGTCGTTCACAAGACTGAATAAAGACTTCATTAATTCAATAGAATCTATTCATCCGTTCGCAATCAAAGGTAGGCAATCAATGTAATATAGGGTAAGCAACTCTCTGTATCTCTGTCCGACCAATTACTTGTGACACAATTTCCTCACGTGTATTTAGAGTTACCGTGTTATAGTCCCTCTGCGATGAATGCGCAATACCAGGAGAACCACAGATGCGCAGTATATATGGTTTTAGTATTAATAGTAAAAAAAAATGACCGTTTAAATTTCTACATAGCTCGTTAAGTTTTAAATACATATTGCCCAAGTAACGTACGAAACGCCAATAGCCTAATGGTTAAGGGCACGTACTAAGGATCTAGCGGTTGTGGGTTCGAATCTCGCCATTCGACTATTGTCGTTAACCATATCCACACAAGCTTTTCTTTAACTTACCTTGAATGGTTTCAAGAAATATAAGTAAATGAATAAATATCTACTAATATTTTACAAAAAGAGGTTTCAAATGTTTTACGTAATCAATTCATTAAACAGATAAGTCAAAGTTTGTTAAGAAGCCTGCACATAGCATATTCCAAATAGCTACTGTTAATTTTATCTAGGACATGTCTATTTGCGCGTCAGGAATAATAGATGGAGGGGAACTCGGTAAGCCACGAGGGGAATAAATGGGTTAAGTTAAAAGTGGTTCAAGTATAACAGTGCAACAAAGTATTTCTCTTTATTGAAACGTAACCCTAAGGCTAGGTCGAGCTTCTACCAAAAGTTTAAACGTAAAGATAAGTATTGAATTAACAACCGTCAAATGCCTTATTCTATGAATATGTTATTCTATTCGTTATTCTTCTAATTAGCACTCTTTATAGTGATTTTGATGACCCTATTGAAAAGTATTAGAAAATCTTTGTTAATGTTGTTATGACGATTTCATTTTAAAGTGGAACTATTCTAAAAGTCTTTCATTGTATATCCTTCATATTCCTCTAACACTGCAACAGAGCTATTCTCGAGGACTAGAAACTAAATGGGTTGACGTGCATTGATATAGTTCTGTCCAAGTGCGATCTTCCGGTCCTATTTGACTTCATCCGGAATTTGTTACCAATTGTCGTTTGTTTGTTAGTAGCTATGTGTTAATAGTATTTACAGAGGTATTTTACTATATGTCAGTAGATAAGATACCTTTATTTGGCCTTTATTTTGAATCTATTCATCTTACCGGAACAAATGTTTACCTTACTGCATAGCAACAAATAACTCCTGATAGAAAGTTTTGTTCTACAATTGTTTGGGAATGTAAGCGAGACATGTTGACGATGCAAGATGGGAGCGAATGCCGCTTGGTAACATGTAGGGCTGCGTGAGGAGATTACCGTGAATTTTCACTTACACAATACTCATAAAAAAAATATACTCATCTCTATTCCGTCAAGGACAATGAGCAGGACGACTATATGTTTATAGTGATATGTTTTATAAAATTGAATTGAAATAAACATTTTACATATAATATAAAGTGTAATGGTTTGGACGAAATATTAAATACATGAGCATTGTGGTGAAAGTTAAAAGATCTGTTTAAATTCCTAGAGCACAGGTACTAATTAATTTTAATTTTAAAACATCTTACGTGCTCCCTTTTTATATCAATAGCGTTTTATCGTAGGGCATGTGAGTCGCGAGCGCTGCTCAACAAATGTTCTCTTTGTAGGGTTGCTGAAGGTCATCTTTTTGCCTATATTCTTTAACTATAGAACTGACCACCTATCTAGTCAAGTCAATCGTCCATGTGTAATGTATATATGACATTTTAATTCATTATACGATGAAAACTGACTAGTCTGGGATCGTTAGAATATTATAATGAGTCATCTGCATTTATTTGAATGAAATTTTCACCTGTGAAGGACATTTACCTTGCTGAAGACAATTAACTATGACACACTAAACAATGAAATTAAAGAATCAATGATACTTAATATCAACTTTTTTTATTGAAATGTTTTCTTATTACTATTGAATATATATTAGTATTCCATTAGAGTGATAGCTAAAAGTTATTTAGTACATATCTTTAGGCGTATAAAACGTTCATAAAGAATGGTATGACGTAGCAACAAGACCGGTTTCCATCGTCCGCCACCAACGTCACTACAAAAGCTTTAAATTCGTAAAAGCGCAACTGGTTGCAATCAGTCCCACTCCCGGCGCGAACTCGTTGCTCCTTTATAATCAATCTCTGCGCGCTTGGAATTTAAAAGAAAGTTGTGTCTTAAATTTGTATGTAAATAAAATAACTTATTAAATTTTTAATTAGAATTATTAGCTAAGTATGATAGACATAATTTCTTATTTTGGACCTATCATACATTTAAATCTTTGATCTTAAAGCGGTCTAAGTAAAGCTAAATGAATTATTAAATAATTTAATTTAAGTTAAATCATGTAAGCTTATTTATGTAAAGGCTTGTGACGTCACCGAGTACGGAGCGGCAGGTCGAATTCCGAGGGCTATAAATTAGATCGCCACATAAACCGATGCAGTGTTAGCATACAGATAAGAGGCGACTCCTGAGCTGAGCCGGCTGCCGGCCGCAGCCGTACGGCGTATTACGAATCGTCGTGCGCCACTTGCGATTACGCCGCCATACGTATATTCGTATAGAACACAATGCGGCATCGCTCTGCGTCGACGTGGGCCCGCGCGCCAGCGTACTAGCGGCCGCAGTATTCATAAATACATATAGCATGGCACTCCGAGATGCCACACCGTCACCGACCGAAGCCGACGACGCCGGCTCCCGCTTCCAGCCAGGTAAGTCACGCTGTGCGTTCGCTTACTTTTGAGATTTCCTTCAAGACTATTTTGCTGGCGTTTTCCACAGCGGGTTATCGGGCTCTTATCTTTGTGCGCGTGTGACGAATGAAACGCGCTTAGATTTTCCACACGTTTCCTATCGCACGAGCTCGTGTCGTAGTCATGGCGCGCCGCCTCACTCCTCACGACCATGTATATTGTTGGATTAGTTTAACAGATCTCCTTCTGTTTCTTTTGAGTATGACACCTTTTAAAGCATACTCCTACAAATCGGATGTTTAAGACACGAGCATTAATTTTAAAACTTTCGTAATCCCGTTCGGTTTGTTTGTAATTGTTATAATTAATAAAATGTTCTGATCTGAATAGTACCAGCTCTATTACGTCTTTTCGCTCAGGTGAGATTGTCCTTTCCAGCTTTTATCAGAGCTTTTCGTGTAACCAATGTTATAAGGATAAAATTGTTGTCATATAAAAGTGTATACGTCCATAAAGGTTGATAGCACAGGCACTATTTAACAGACATAACCTGTTCATCATTTTGTTTT
Source organism: Papilio gigon (assembly GCA_027563995.1). Lineage (NCBI taxonomy): Eukaryota > Metazoa > Arthropoda > Insecta > Lepidoptera > Papilionidae > Papilio > Papilio gigon. Next base: position 4,148,616 of record JAODUI010000025.1, read on the forward strand.
CAAAAATAAATTTATAAGTTCAAATAAATACAACAACATAACATACTACTAATATTTTAGATGTTTTTAATGAATATTGTTCAGCATCTTTGTTTAAATTTGAAATAAAATGTACAAACAAAAAGGAAATAAAATGGTCACATAAAAATATTATAATTATCTCATGAAATAATCTTAAATAATATCAATGATGCATTTGTGTTCATGTAATATATTAAAATAAAATTCATAACACAATATTGTTACCCAATGCTTCCTTGTCGTATAAGTTTAGGAAAATCAAACTGTGTGTATTACTGGTATAACTTTTTGGATTTATGAGAAATTTTCATTACATGTAAACGTGAGTTTTCACTGACGAAATTCTAATACAAAAACATTTGTCATAGATTTCTGTGTCTTTAAAAATAATAGAGTGGCACTGGATGTCACCAGTAAAACTTTCTTAACTTCAATCCAATTGTTTTTTTTTTTTTTAATTTGTTCAATAAAATAAACGATAAAAAAAAGAATTGGTTAGTTAAACAATTTAATCAGTATTTACGTACATTTTCTATTATTATGTTAATCATGTACTCTATTACAAATAGCAACGGATTTCAGATTGTAAGGGCGTTCATTTTCCTTCATTACATTTTATTAGAATAACAGATGACAATCGTAGCTTCATATACAACCTTTGAGCGCTAAAGTAGAAAATTAAATCCGCTCTAAATTGGTAACTACAACTAACATTAAGTCGTGAAATTTGTTTACAATTTAAGTTTACTTTCAACAGTAAAATTCATTTTGTAATAATATTTGAAAGACAATGATATGTTCTTGGTATAATACAAAACTTTATACTTACTTGGAAAATATTTTTATTATTTTTTTAAAATTCTTTGTTCAAGTTCACAAAATTGGTATACGTGTCTAATTAAAATACAAAATATTAACTATTTACATTAACGTGATGATACCAATATTGGCTTATTATAATTATTACGACTCATAAATTTTATATATACATATCAAAATCAAAATCACAATATATACATAGGAGTCGGTGCTTACAACATTTAACCGATACAAAAGTTATTTGTGTTTTTCCTATTCGATTTTCACTGTGTAGACAACAGTGAACAATGAATTGCGAAACTCAGTAAGCATCGTACACGACATACAAAAGGCTTGTTCCACGAGTATACAAAATGTCCGCAGTACGTACGGTCGATTTCTGCAATCCGCCGGCTAGCATGAGTTGACCCGCACCTGCCTCCGCTACAGGCTGACGCCAACCCAAATACCACGGCGAGGCTCGATCCAACCGGGGTCTAGTACCACCGGTTGGTTAATTATAAGCCGGCACCTACGAGTTGCGCTAGCGGCTGCGCAGTAACGGTGGCCTAGTTATTTTGGGTGCTGTCCTAGATTCGAACGAGGTCGGCCGTACCGCCGTTTTCATCATCAGCAGTCAGTTTTATTCGATGGGGCCGCGTCGGGCGCACCGGCCCCGCGCTTCACGCTTAGATACTTGCTAACGCCGTTCACTCGATAACGTGACTCGGTTTCGAATGACTCGCTCAACGGTCACCATTTTTTCCTAACGGTTTTTTTTTTCGAAACCCAGTTATACGAGCGTGCACACCAGCTTTGTACGAAGCGCGCACGTGGCCGGTGGCAAATAGTAAATAAATAGTAACAAAAAATAAAAAAGGGAGGAGCGAAGGCTACGCCCCGTATTACTACGAGCTACGAAGAAGTAAATTATATACTTTTGGTCCTTTTACTTTAAGTTGAGATTCTCGCGACCAAAGTATTTTTAGTATGCCGGAAGGAAGTCGCGTTATACAGGATTTCAGTACAGCGTCGCACTTACAAGAGCAGTAGGCATAAATTTTATTTTTATATGTTAACCTCTTGACAAGGTTAAAATAGATGAAGAAAAAAAGGTTAAAATGATCTGATGGTGACCACGGTTCTGGCGGAGAAGGGGAGGTTCCATTTAGCGTAAAGTAAGCCAAGGCCGACGTAGTTGGGATAACGTTTACACGTGTGACCTAGATAGAAACCGAACAAACGCGAACGCGAACGACTGCGGCCGAGAGAACGCGCCGTCCGCCATTTTTCGATCGATACTGAACTGAATGCCAGTAATATTATCTTGTTAATGTTCCGTTCTAGTTAGCTCACACCCTTTCGATGGCTTCTATCATACGCTTACACTATATAACTGAGCCATGGATGCACCGCATTCGGTGATCAATGACACTAGTTCCACTTCACGTGAGACGATACCGAGCACGTGCTGGCCGACGAGTCACTCTACCAAATAATCATAAATTTATGATTGTAAGGAAGCAATACATTATGATTCATTGTGTTTGTATTGAAATGTTCACCATGAAACCACATTTTTACAGCAAACCGCCGCGTGTACGTTAGAAGAGTCGTTCGTAGCGCGGTAGTTACGTCGTTCGGAGCGTACTGCATCGATCGTCGCGATTACATCACCACTTGCGTCCTTTCTCCGCGCGCAGCCCGCCCCGTCCCCCCCCGACCCCGCCTCCCCATTCCCTTCTGCGCTCCGTCGCCACTACGGCATCGTTCACTGCCGAGCACAACCATTCGCTCTTCGGTCGTCGTCTGCTTCAGTCGTTTTCTCCGCAATCGCTCTATACTAGTTTAACTTAGTTCAACTTTTGTTCATTTTCAACTTAGTTATTTCGCGAGCTAAAATTCAAAGAAATTAATTTCGGGTTCTCATGTGAAAATAATTTCGTAGAAAAGTGATATAAAATATTTAAACTTCGATTTAATTTTGTGAGATGTTCGCGACCGGCTTTCTTAACTTCCGCAATGTGGTAACACCGCTATTTTAGTATTTTTGAATCGGTAAAAAGATAACGTTTTGTTTCCTGATTTTCTTATCTCTGCGTGTTATAACGGTTTATTAGTATTTTCCATTTCATTTCTTTTGTTTCAAGATTTTTTTGTTCTTCGATTTTTTTTATTACGCGCGCGTTTTGTTTTAATTTAAATTCCAGTTGGCGTTGAAGAAGTTAACAAAGAAGAATGAAGACTAATGAATGTCTGCCGTGTAGGGGGGAGAGATCGACTCGACTTTTCCTATCAGTCAGTCTTTTTCTCTCTCCTATATGGCCGGCATACGATCATCGCCTGCACCTGCATCTTCATCCGGCGGGCCGCTACAAACGTGTGTGCAGTGACGTCGGAGATTTCGCAAGCTGTTGCGTATTCGGCTGCGAAATCGCTGAAATTTCTGCTCTCACACGAACATTTTAGTTAATGCTGGGTTTGATTAGATTTATTCATCGTTCCGGGAAAGTCTGCGAGCCAGTTGAAGTCGCCGTTGTCGTCTCCGAGCCGGGCCTGAAATATTCGTGTCGTAATCGTTTGGCTTGAGTCATCGCGCCTACAACATGACGAAACGGTCGTCGCTGCGGCGCTTGCGGCGGAATTGGGCAATACACGGGAGCGGACGCCCCTCCTCCCCTTCCACCGCTTCACTCCGCCAAACCGCTCAGCCTAAAATTTAACTCGTCCATTGGACTCACTAAGCGAACTCGACAGTATAATTATAACAACGCACATCTTAATTGATCTTTACTTGCAGTTGCAATATTTGGCTTTCGTTTTCGGCGTTCGTTTCGTATAGGTTTTTGTAGTCGGAAGCGATTGTCTTGGCTTGCGCTTTTATCGCGACTAACTTGTTATGCAATGCGATGTGTACAAATAAATCAATTATATTTAAAAATTGGACTTTCTTCTTTTACTTCCATTTCTTTTATTTGTTTTTTTGCTTATTTTGTATTAAACAAAATCAATTTATACTTTTATTTATTTATCATACTATGAAAGATTCATTTTATAACAAAAAATGTGTCAAACACATAGAGCACTAGGTGTTTTGAAATGGAGCAATGGCAACCCTTGCTCCGCCCCTACCCGCCAACCGCCCAATAGCGAACCGAAAGCATGCCCTTGACGACCTTGGGAACATGAAATTTAACGGTTCTAACTTAAAATAAAGTACAGCCTAAGCTAAGCGCTCAAGCTCATTCTTTGTTAGTTTTTTTATTAATAGAAGCAAAGTAATAAACTTGACAATATTATTAAATCAAGGCCAATAGTACTAATTAAAAATATAGCACATTTGATTTGGATTTAAACAATGTTACTCTTTAAAAAGGACTTGTTTTGTTCAGTTACAATTTGACGTAATTAATACAAAAACAATATATTTTTTTCACCCCTATATAAATGGACAAGATTTAGTACTTATTGCACAATATTTCTAAATTGGAAAATCAATCTGCTACATTACCTAAATGAACATAACCTACCAATAACTAAACTTACTTAAAAGAACTAAACAACTTAATAGGAACAAAAAGAAACACGCCAACCTATATATCATAATTTTACGCGGTGAAAGATTCAACCACAGAGTAATAAATTATTTGTAAGTCATGAAAATATTTTAAACCTTTTAAGTATACACGAACTACACTTAACTTAAATCCTTAGTAACCAAACTCGGTGGTCAGAATATTTTAAATATAAAGTACTTAACACACACCAACGCATTTTAAAAGCCTTAAAGCATCGCTAGCCATTTTCATAGAGGCGGTAGCACTACACAGGTCAATTTTAACCGAGGAAAAACTCCTAATGAGACTAAATGTACAGTCGAGTACGTACTCTTAAATACGTATTTCCTAACCATTTTAAAACTCTCTATTCAATTTTAAGAAGGAAGTAAATTTAAATTTGGTACAATAGGTAAACGAAAATATAACAATATACGTGATATAAGTTAATTGATTTATTTAATTATCCGTGATTGTTGTGGAGAGCTTTGTCAATGAAAATTTTCCGTGGTTTCATATAATCCGCTTTGTTTCGATACGGGGAGTACTTTTGGTAACGGCAAAATATTATTCATTTTTCAATTTCATTGACGAAATTCTATTGGTTTTTTTTTATTTTTAAGTATATTTATGTTTCAAAAATTATTACACCTTGATATTGTGTAATAAATAATCAATTCGTTTACACTAATCGATTATATATTAAAACTATATAAAAGGGGAAATAGGAAATTGGGTATAAGTAAATTTATCTAAGTACAAATTCATTAGAAATTTTCCGTTCATGTCATAGGGAAGTACCCCTAAGTTATTACAGGGTTAAGGATTGTTTTAAAATAAAGCATCTAATTATTTCGTTTATTGGCAACTAACGACATATTTATCAGAGTCAAATTTTTAAATGTATATACTTGTTTAAATGATACGAAAATATTATTAGACATATACGTAATTTAAATTTGACAAACAATTAATGAGTCAATACTAGTACAGATCAGTATGTTTGTAATGTAATAAAATTCTACTAGACATTTAAATATCTTATACTTTAATTAAACGGTTTTACTTCATAACTTATTACTCATATTGTTACTTGTTAAGCAATAACAATTTCGTTCCAATTATTTTAATAACTCCCGTAATGTCTTTATTCTCTTATAGGTTATAAATATTACATTTTTTAGGGATTTTTTTAAATGCCAGCAAATGTTAAGTAAATAATATTTACCATTTTCATGTCGAAACATTTTCTTAAATTCCGGATATCAAGGAATTGTCAAAGCTTTATAAATTAAGGCTGCAAAAGCTTTCTATTTACGTTCACATTTAAAGAGCGTCCGTAACTTAACTTCACTTTGTCGATCAAAGGACAACAACTACAATGGTATAAAATACTTATGTCAACAGTCGCACAAAGTACTTCGTTTGATTCAAAGAAAAGTACAAAATAGAGTAAATCGTTACAGTTAATTTTAGTCTTTTCACCACCTTACAAGCTAAACAATTTTGGTAAAATTCTATCTCAAATTTATTATACAATTAGGATCTTTCGCGGTGTTCCATTTTCAGATAAATTACCTCGTTCCTTGTCATCATCAGCTCACTATATCCCCCACCAAGAGGCTCAGAGCCTACCTTATTAGGTGTGACTAGGCAATAGTCAACCACGCTGGTCCAGTGCATGTTGGTTGACTTCACACATATCTTTGAATTTCTTCGCCGATATGTGCAGGTTGCATCACGATGTTTTC
>JAODUI010000025.1:4156954-4170762 GCA_027563995.1 Papilio gigon
GTTGACTTCACACATATCTTTGAATTTCTTCGCCGATATGTGCAGGTTGCATCACGATGTTTTCCTTCATCGTAAGATCGTCGGCTAATGTACATATACAATGCGAAAATGGAAAAACACACACATGGCAGGGATCGAACCTGGACAATGTCGAGTACGGTCCGCCGGTCCAGTCAAGCACTTAACAACTGCGCCACAGATGCTCTTAGTTTCCGTTCCTTGTAAGGAGACAAATTGTACTGGGCATTTATATTTTAAATTGAGAGTGAGAGTGCTGTTAAATGTAATTACAACGTCTGGTACCAATATATTTGACTACCTATATATAAATATTTTTTTTAATTCATATAATATTACAACACCTTATTTGGATAATACACAAGAAGGTGCTTATATTTTAAACAATTGACCGTCTACAACTGACACCAACGTTCTTAAATAATTCCTGAATCACTATGACGAGGCAACGCAATTAGACAAACGTATTTAAATTCGCGCAACTCGTCCACGTAAAAATAAACAGGCAGCAGGTGTGCAGCTTTCGCCATGTCGTGAGAAGCGACGCGGCCACACTCGGACGTATACGCATATATAAATTTAAAACATTTCTGAATTAATTTAAAAAATTAAAAACAGACTTCACAAAAAAAACACATATTTTATTTGGAATTTCATCATAACTGGTTAGTAAATTTTCGGCGTTACGGTTAAATATTAAAATTCCTGGGAGTTCAGAAAAACTAAATATTAAGTAAATTAGCATTTACAAAACTACAGATTTATTCTAAACTCTGAAACAATGTACGAGCACAAAGCAGATATAGCAATGTCACGAAATAATTTATTCATAACTTTCTATGCGTGGAAAATTTTTCTATTCCTTGAGAAGATGAGATGAAAATGGAAAAGTGGAAATTGCAAAGTTGAAATAACGGAGAGGGTCGAACGGACGGACGTGACAAAGTTGTATGACTCCCCGAGGGCTACATTTAAATTTTACAATGCGGTACAACAGCGAGGAATGATGTTTTGCGTCTACGTTATCTACCGTTAGATTGTATTGTACTTGAGAGTAAATAAGTTAAAACTTAGATGTAGGTATTTTAGGAACTGACAGGATGTTTGAATAACAAATAGATTACAGTGTTTATGCGGTGTACAATAAAAAAAAACTTTCTAAGAAGACCTCTTGACTGGTAAAAAGTAGCCGAACATTGTTTTTGTACTAGCCTAATGATGACCTCAGCTAGCTACCACAGATATCATTTCTCAAGCCGGTTGTAGTTAGGCTCTTACAGGATATTAATTGAGTTTCCTTTTCACTTTGCATTTTCATTTCTACCACACTATCAGATGCGACGCGTTGGATATCATCATGGTTTTTCGAAATAATCGAATCAACAATTATAAAACTATAGTCAGTAAAAAAAACTAAGAAACCAGACCGACTATGATATTTAGAGGGAGAGTACCAATCGAATGTCACCTCGCTCCTCATAATCGGTTTAGGATTTCAGGTTATATGCAGTCACAAAAGTATTGAAATAAACCTAACTACATACAACATACGCTAGTAAACCAAAATCTTGCTAATATCAGGTAATAATGAAATATAGGTTAAATAATATTAATTAATGAACATTGCGATTAACAATCGGACAGATTTGAACGCGCCTGTACCATTATTGCCAATTTGGAAAGTGTCCAGCGACTGCTTACATTATCATAACGTCACACACACACACACTCACAAATATATTGTACTATATTAACGACCCGAGTGCCCCGATTTCTTATTCAAGGATTTTTCTGTCACCGGTCCTACAAACTATCGTATTAGATTTGTAGAAATAGAAATTATTTCTTATTAAGCCATCTAGATTATTTCTTTTATGAATGCTTTATTAGGAATTTTATGCTAATTACAATAAAAATGATATCTGTGATAAGTCCTATTAGAATATCAATTGTAATCTAATATGGTCTACATAAATAAAAAATAAAAAGGCACGTGTATAAATTAAACATAGACACGAAACTGGCTGGCAATTTTTATATATTCCATAAAACATTATTATTTTTTTTTATATAATATTCAGTTAATTCTTTATTTAGAAACGATCAGGTGATTAAGTAATCGTCTTTTATAAGTTACTCGATGCTTATCTATACGATTTTCTACTTTTAAAAGTAAAGTAAATTTCTTTCTGTTAGTTCCAGTCAACAACCTTTTACATTGTTCTTTTTTTTTTTTTAAAGTGTAGTAGGTAGGTTTAGTTTATAAGAAACATATTAATTTGAACATTAATCACACTTCAAAATGTTCGAAATTCGAAATTATTATCGATAATTCGCCGTGGAAACCGAAATAAAATATTATTCGTGGAACAGTGGTCAATTAATTGGAAGTTTATTGATGCAGATGACTCGGTCAATTGGACTGACGCAGGTTCACTTTGATGCATTGAAATGTGAGACCGCATCATTACACAGCTCTCGTCGCCTACGTCTCGATTGATATGTTGTTTTAAATTACGCATAACGTCGGTTTCCACTGCCCAAACAGATCGACAAATATAAATTGTTATCTATTGTGAAATACTTTCGTAACACCTTTTGATATGTCATGTGTTGAACATAAAATTAGGTAAAGAAAATAAAATTTATGTTTAAGATTTTTTTCAAGATATTTTCTATTATTACAAAACCTAACTTTGTTTTATTTCATCAAAGAAAAATATACTTTTAAAAGAGTAATACCTAGTAAAAGCGCCCAAGTTTGGTATCGATTTAAAAATGTCGTTCGCTACTGTTTCAGATGAGGACAAAGAAATCTCGCATAAAACCAATATAAAAAAGCTTTGGAAACACTAATTACTTCTGTCATTTGTTTTTTATTAAGATAGTGTACGGTAAAGTAGAATTTTAATTAAAATATTAATTATCCAAAATTCTTATTGAAATAACGTAGTTATCTCAAACACAGTGAAGCCAATGGAGTTATCAAAAAGCTTTTCCGATGGAAATTTTAACGAGAAAATATATCGGATAGCGGCGACGCGAGCACAAAGCGACTGCGGACATATTTGTTTTTTGTGATAGTATTTTTAAATGAATTTTCAACTATTGTTTGATGGGGAAATTCTGCAAGTTTCCATTTTATAGTACAACAATCTGATTTATGTAGTCTTTTGAATTTCACTATGCAATTAGATTTAAAACATGCCATAGCAATATAACTGGTATATTATAGGAGTAGTTCTTAGTCGGCATTGACGGTATTCGATCCTGAATGAGAAGTGAATTTCTGTCTCTGGCCACCTAGACAATTTCAATATTTCGTCTTGCAACGTCAATTTCACTTGAAGTTTGTTTCGTATTGATTGAGATAAGAGGAATTCAAAGGGAGTCCTAACTATTCAGCACTAGTGCGGTACATTTATCTCTATTCAGATTAACCAAGCTAAAATCTTAGATATACTAAGTATTTCTAACTACTGGTTATCGTCAAGGAAACTTACAGCAATCCGAGTTATTCGCCCGGTATTTAGAATTAGCGACTGCAAAATCCTACCATCGAAATTCCTTTGCAACATATTGAAATAAGTCTTCAGGAAATGTTTTGAAAGCGGTACACCAATTTGCTAAGATCCAAATAATTACATGAATTAGACGAATGTAAATGTAACTTCATACAATTTGGTACTAATATAAAAAATAAAATATATTTACACGATTCATTGTTACAAAATATCCTAAACTTTTTACCTTCAAGTCAATTTTTTTTCTGTTCATATTTGTCAACAATATTACAAAGTAATATCGTTGCTGATGGAAGTTCATAGATGAATAATTAAAACCTATCTACATTCAACGTTACCTGACTTCGGCGGCGCGTTGTCGGTAAAAAATTCATTATTACTGGGTAGACGATGCGACGGCCTTGTGCAAGGTGAAAATGTATTGATCGGGCGAATTTTTAAAACATTAAACGTAGAACAAACTTCTCTGAACAAAAGCATATCGAAAACAACACTACGGCGACTGCTTTGAAGCTAATTAACTAAGTCAAAAGTATTTCTTGACCATGATATCATCTTCATACTATGTAACGTAAGTTTTTGGTAGTGGTGTTCTGTTGTAGAAAAACTCATTGATAAATTAGTAGCATTTTAAAAGAAAGTGCATAATAGTAAAATGGGTCGACACCTCGATGACCACGACCAGTCCGCCAACACGGAAACAACAGAGAATAAGAAGTGAAAGTGATATAAGGTTTAGTATATATTTTAGTTAGTAAGAAACTTGATACGTAAATTTTGCGAGGATTGCAACCATTTTAAATCCGTAAAGCCTATCAAGTACAAGTTTGGGAGTCCAGGATCTGTATTATTTTTATTATTTAACATGTTCTTAATTTAAAAATGTAAGTCATAGATTAAAGATTGCATTGTGTATTAAACAATTCAAAAACAAGAATCGTTTATAAATTGAACAATCGATGTTTGGGCTGTATTCGAGTTTATCGGCAGCGGCTTATCTCCCCGCCTGACTGCGATTAATTCGGCGTGAACAGTAGTACATTGAATCGATATTCCGTTTCGGGCACGTGCTCCGAATGAAATGATTTAAATAATTCAACAATATTATACGTGATACAAACTTTGTATTTACCAAGTGGTACATTCGGTAAAAAATAGAAATGTTTGTCAAGAAAAAATAACGAATCATGTAATTGTTTATTTCAATGGTATTTTTATTTACTCATTTATGTAATTCTGTATTTATCTAAGACATAATAAGTACATTTTCTAAATCCATTGCGGATTTGTTGAAACAAGAGACAACGACTTTGTTACTTCTGAGAAATCTATTCTTTTAGTTCCCTCCGATTTCTGTACGAGTAAGACTTCTTCTTAAAAAAAAAACAATCTTATCTTACATAACTTCGTCAAACATTTCTTCTAATATTTACAAAATCGAGAAAAGACAGTTAAATTTAACTATTACATAGTAACAGTAAAGTTATTTACTACATTTTAAATAAATGTAAAAATAATGTTAAGAAATTACCGCAATGGAAAGGCAGGAGCGATACCTCCGCTCGGTGATCCAATTGCGTCAGAGGTATGGGTTCTTAAGTGGCCTTTACCGGAGACTGTACGAGTAGCCTGCGAACTGTAATTGTAGGAAATTACATTTTTATTTCATACTACATTTTTATATTTTACATACATTTCTGAATAAGATACGTAGAATAATAATTTAATAACGTCTGGTTTCAAGACTTTCAGGGTTAGGTATATAGAGACAGCAATCTTAAATACTTTCATCAAATGAATTGTGTCAATTTTATTTGTGTTGCATACGTGTCAGTTTACAGGGTACGGATATGTAATACCCTCATAGTAGTTGGGCATAGAGTGAGTGTTTAGTTCCTGGACATACCTATGGTTACTAAGTCTATGCCCCACCATTACGAATACGTCCAATTAAACAATTTTTTACAAACTTTACTCAGTAGATGATGAAATTTCACCCAACCGCAAAATAATCATTAGTTACTACGCTATAATATAGTGATTGCTGAATACGTTAACACGACAAGTAATGTCTACGTTTTAATAGATAGGCAAAATATATCGGATAGGTCGCGAGGTCATTAACCGCCTATACGTATTTCAGCTATTTGCAATATGGCACATACGAATAGATTAGGTGTAAAGAGAATTTATTTATTTCAAACGAAAATATAACATCGAATCCATTCACAATGAATCGTGTACTGAATAGTATAATACATTTTATTTGAATAAATAATTTAGTTTGCGTAGTAACCAAGTCCGCTATACAAGTGTCATCATCATCAGGGGCTTAGAGCCTACCCTATATTAGGGATGTCTAGGCCATAGTTAACCACGCTGGTCCAATGCGTCTTGGTTGACTTCACACAGATAGTTGAATTTCTTCGCCGATATGGATAGGTTGCATCACGATGTTTTCTTCCACCGTAAGAGCGTCGGATAATGTACATATGCAGTTCGAAACTGGAAAATCTATTGGTACATAGCGGGGGTCGAACCTGCACAATGTCGAGTAAGTACCGGTCCGGTCAAGCGTTTAACAACTGCGCCACCGACGCTCTTACGAGTGTACCTTCTTACAAATTCTTTATCCTTGACCTAATTTAAAAAGTAATTTTTTGTAATATTAATGTGACATGACTAATTTACGATAACAGGCTTGATAGCTTTTATGTCCAATAAATTTAATTCATAGGTAGGATAAAAAACTGCCAGCAAGAGATAATTAATAAATTTGATAGACTTAATGTGATACGGACGGTACATTTTTATCTTCGTAATTCTGCTAATATCCGTTATTTCAGCAATTATTACTATGTAAATTCTCATATTGGCATAGTTAAATCATTGTAACATATAATTGAATAGCTATATATAACTATATGAAGTAAAGTAGAGTGAATTCACAATTTAAACTACGTCCATTTCCATCAACAATAAAGTGGATCTGGAGTATTTACTGAAAGCTCGCCTGAAAGCTTTTCAAACATTAAATACTCACTTTGGGTGCCTGAAAATTTCAGCAGCTAAAAACAATCGAAATCTCATAATCGGATTATACAAAATGTTCATTATTAATATTAAAAATAAAGATGGTTTTGAAATTTGTTTATGCACAAATTACTATTTTAGTATTTAGCACCTGTAGATTAAAGTACATAACAATTTTAGATATTCTTTTTAATATAAGTAATAATTATAAAATCATAATTTTAATCTAATTTGTTGCGTTCTTTGTTTAGTTGTTGGGTAGAAAACATTTCAACGGAGATACATAAATGTGATCTTAGGCGGTAGAGGGCGGTGGAGAAAACTCTGCGGTCGAACGGGAATGCAGTTTCAGCTTCGTGGCAGCGAATTAAAATGTATAAAAGCTTTTAACCTTTGAGTGCTCGCTACTATAATTTAATTTATTTAAAAGCTTGTTGTTTCTAAATGTTTATTAACTTGATATAACATGATTCACAATTTGTCTATAATGTTAATACGATATTTTCTTTTTCTTCGTTTATTAGAAACAAAGTACTTTTTAGCTTTTAGGTTACAGTCGTACGTGTCAAATTTAAAAAGCAGAGTACTTGTTTACAGTGTTCTATTATTGCTACTAAAGTACTTAAATACATCAAATATACACTTAAAACTGAGAGATCTCAGTATTTACTACGAATTCAATCTATATATATATAAAAATGAATTGCTGTTCGTTAGTCTCGCTAAAACTCGAGAACACCTGAACGGATTTATCTAATCTTGGTCTTGGAATGTTTGTGGAGGTCTAGGGAGGGTTTAAAAGGTGAGAAAAACTAGAAAAACTGCCATGAAAGCCTTAAAAATAGCCCTTTTCCATTTCCCATACAAACGTTTTTTTCCGAGGAGGAAATGTTTTTTTTTTTGTATATCCTAATAAATTCAAAAATCTGTTTATTTATTGCCTTTAAGGCGTAATAGAGTTCGCTGGGTCAGCTAGTCACTTATAAAAACGGCTTAACTCACGTGTAAGTCGGTGTCGGTATCGACTAGTTTTGAGTATCGGGGACGGGGGCGGGGAGACACCGATCTACACGTGAGTTAAGCAGTTTTATAAGTAGTATAGTGAAATGTCTCACGAAAGTTTTAATAGTTTAATTGATTAATATCGTCTAGTACCCGACCGATGGGACTAAAAATTTCGTTATGGGGATTATTCTTTAATTTAACGACAAAGTCATGTAAATTCCAAAATAAATATTACAATTGCCTCTCTGTATCATCTATTAATTTAGAATTAAGAAAATGAAAATCGATAGAAAACAGTTTTTTATACGTTGACGCCTTTATTGCCCCCTTTGAAAAACAAATCTTTTTCGCGCCCCCCATTTTTATCCACCCCTTAAACTTAATAACAACAACTTCATTACTTTAATTTTAGTTTATAATTTATAACTGGTTCAAATAAAAACCGCCGCCTTGGCTTAGGCGTTTTTATTTGTTATATTTAATATTTACAATATATAGATATAGTAAACGATTTTTACGCAAGAGAATGTCATTGTGTAGTAGGTGGGTTTTAATTTTTGTGACATTTAAAATACTATATAAAGTAAATGAAATTACAATTAATATATCGATCCCCTAACCCACATCAATGCCCACCCATTAACGCCTGTCTCTAGGTTTCAAACGCCCCCAAGGGGGAGTTATCGTACATTTTCAGAAACACTGCTCTAGCCCTTTCACAGAGCAAAAAGCACGCTATAGATATATCTTATACTATAACCTATATATAACCTTATGATGTCTTGTTTTTTTCTGACGTAATTTATTCATAAACACGATCGTAACGCGCCCTTTTCTAAACATGTTGGACCACGATACGTCTATGATAATAATTAATGTTAATAAAAACCTCATTTAAACTGGATTTGATAGTATCCATGGTATCAAAAGTACGTCAGATGTTATATGACAATGCTAAGTTGATTTATGAACTCGAGTACAATATTATAGCTATAATTGAGTAAACTTTAGCTAATTGTCAACTCTTCATGGTAACAAAATTGATAAGTCGTGTAAAATAACAATTAAAAAATACAACATTTTGAAAATATGTTTTTTTTTTTATTTAAATCAGTAAAACTGCTCGGTAAATGTTTGTTTCTTTTTTATCAAATTCTCGTTAAACGTTCAAAAATCAATATTGACAAATGTCAAAATTAATGGCATAGAATAATAACATGACAAGTTTGACAACAAAAACGATTCATGGGAAATTAGGTAAATATTGTAATTTATATTACTTTATTAGTCATATAAATTATAGTCATATATTTAATAGGAAGTTTCGGCTTCTGACGTCAGTTATTTTGCGCGTGTACTAAATAAGGTAAACCGTTGACTATCCTACTTTAACCTGTTCTTTGGTTATTAGAATTATAAAAAAAAACATTAGAACAGTTTATACAAACAAAATAAGAACGACGAATCAGTGAAATTATAATGTTAGATTCATTAAATTATGGTAATTTTGACCATAGTTAATTTGCTAAATCTTGTTTATACGTATTGTCTATATAACTAGTGTTGCCAAAGTTTAATAAAATGCACAAAATTTATGCACTCATCTGTGTCTATGGAATAAACGGATTTTGACCATAAACTTCTTTTGATTTTGTGTTTCTCTTTGACATTGACGAATGCATTATCATTCACGCCACGTGACTAATGGTAACTCCTTAAAATATATACTGATGTCAGAGACACTGGGGTAAGTTCTTACAAGCGGTCAACGTGATTTGCCGACAGAGCGCGGAGACAGGATTTAATAAAATGACCACATTTTCACTCTGTCGTATATATATATTTTTAATTAGAACATACAGATATACAAAGGATTAGAAATTCACAATATTTAAGGTACATTTAACACGATTCATGAATTATTTTATTACAAATTGTAAGACGTTTGTTGGAAAGTCACAAACGTCCAGTTTTAACTGAACACTCGGACTGTACAGTTAGAACTAACTATTTAACTGTCAGTTAAACTGTACAATTAAAACTAAAGTTCTGCTTTTTATGCGTACAGTTAGACAAACTGATGTTCCTTAAATATAAGTTTAATTTAAATAAGATATTAAAATGATGTTTTTATTTTACGAGATGAATGCTTTGCAAAAGTTTTTTTTACAATCGTAGTAAAATTTGATGACAATGAAAATATACGAAAAAGTATAGATGTTTACATGAGATTTGTGCAGCGCCACCTATCGGGCGGAAAGTTAATACAGAAATCTTACACGAATTTGTCAATGTTTATACAAATACTTTCGCATACTTCAATTAGCGGTACAACCGCATTAACACGACGAACTCGCCCAAAGTTCACTTCTGTACCATCGTAGGGGCACTAATTATGTTAACAGCAGGGACGTAACACACAGTTTTTTTTTTTTTTTTTAATTCTGGTGAAAATTAAACGAAATATTAAAAAGGTTCTCGAGCCGTACAAACATCGTCGCGGTGTGACGACCGGACGCCGGAGCTATGACTTTAATAAAGCCTTAATTTAAATAATGACATTGTATCAATAGTTTAATTTTATTTTTGTTATTTTAACTTAATTTAACATCAAGTTTACAATTACTTATCTATTATCATAAGCGGTTCAATTACAATAGTTTTGGTGTTCTTTTTTGGATTACATCTAAATTTTTTACAACACGAATTTCTAACGACAATTGTTACAATTATTGTTTTATAAAAAAAAAGATATTTAATATTAAAAGGAAACGAAGCGTTCTATTCAAAAGAAAATTTATGTATTAAGGTAATTTAATCGTCTTGATTTTTACCGCAAGGGAGCCCCGTGCCTATAGGCCCTCTATCGGTACAACAAAGACAACAAAAGATTCAATGGGCAAATGTGAAATGTAGATGGCATTGTGGAAGGACATCCAGCGGCGGGCAGAAGTTGATGGTGAGATGCAAATTAAAAAAAATAAAAAAAAACAAAAGATTGTACTAAAAACATATATTTTATCGAGTAGATAATAAAGAAAAACAATATTTAGACACACATTTTTTTTTTACAATTGTAAGTTAAAATTAAAATTGAATTAATACTAGAATCAAAGCTGTGAAGACAATCCGATGTACTTTAACACAAAATGTCACCAACAGAAATTATAGTACTTCGATAATCAGTCGATATGTTACTGTAAACAATAATTCCAGCCAATCATAAGATTTCCCGATAGAACTTTTAATATTGTAAAACTTCGGATAATTAAAAAGATTCAGGGCAGTGGTCGTCAGTCACACATTTCTATCCAAGGGCCAAATAGGACAATGTGAGGTGTCTAACTAATGCACTAACTAATTGACACAACCAATCAATTTACTTTTCTTACGAGCTATTATAACGCGTTTCTCCGTAGATATAAGTTTTTTTAGAATTACTGTTTGATTTTGAAGCAACAGATAATCTTCTTTTTAAAGTTTATTTCTTCAAAATAGGTTTATAATTAAAAAGGCTTGAGGGCCGCAGAAATATCTATCGCGGGCCCGCTGTTTGACGACCACTGATTTGGATACTTCAAAGGTAACACATAACATTGTTTTAAATAGAATTATTCAAAAGTGACGGCCTTCAAGAGTTGAGTGAACAGGCACTTACTGAGTCGCGTACCATCTTTCTCCCACATCACTGACCAGGCGAAACGGTGATCAAGGCTAATCTTGTCTTCATTAGAAAAACGTTGTTTCAATCATTTAAGTTATAAAAAATATGTACATTATTTAAAAATAAGTCATTTCCCTGGTTATTTTTGAAAATAAAAAACCATAGTTCATCTACAGAATGATTGCTAAATTTCCAAAATCAACGACAAGCAGCGTCGCTCAGCAGCGGGCGCCGTGTGGCTGATGTGATGATGATGAACGACAATTACATGAATTGTTAACTATGTTGCTATATTTTTGATTTACCGAAGTTTGTGCTTACAGTGACGGGTGTAGGAAATAAATTTGACATCAAGTAGCTTTGATCATAACACTAGTAAGATCTATATATAAATAAATTACTTTGAATAAATTATAAACCCCAAAAAAATAAAAAAAAATACAAAAAAAAAACCTCATAACTTGTGCGAAAATCTAATTATAATGAAATCATTATATAATGCCCAATTTTTTTACAACATTCATACGCGTAGATTCAGATAAAAAATAGAGTATATTACAGACCGTACAAATGTTTATATATATATAAATTATAATCTATAAAACTAGCAAAAAAAAAAACTATATTTGGCAACACTGACTATAGTGAGTTTGCCAGTGAACGTGTTCGATTACCAACGTTTTTCCGCTATGGGGCCGTTCAAGTAATACGCAAGCTGTTGCGGTGGTCTTTGGTTTGCTTGTTTGTCGTTTACCTTTTTACACATATAGGCAACCTACACATTGACTATCCTCAAAAACTAACGAAAACGAATTATATCTGCCGCCCATGAATAATAAAAAATATATATATTAGTAGAAAAATTGATTATGGACAAACTTCTTTAACAAAAGGCGGCGGTAGTGGGGGAAAGTTCGTTCCCGTACATTTTTGGCGCGAAAGCAAGGGTCGGCTGATTAACTAATAACAAGGTCCTTCGACCCGCGGCCCCGCGCCCCGCCAGAGATTAAAAAATCGACTACTGTGCAACCAAATTTATCGTTCAAGATGTTTTCTGGGGGCGTTCAAGATGTTTACGTCAGCATTTCAGAGCTTTGCTTTTGCTGACAATGGAGGGGACAAATTTATGATTATAATAAATTTGCTTACGTAATACTTGAACGGCACCTATGGCAACACAGATATCCAATCAACAAGAGTCCGATAGCTTCCATCTTAACTAATTAAGTCAACATTAACACAGCGTATCACACGTTTTACCACATTAGCGAGGATAGGCTAAAACAGTTATTAAAAAACCGCATAAGTTTACAGCACAAGAAATACGACTCAATTTTCGAGAAGATGCAATCTTATGAATAAATTTCTTGTATATCTTCATAGTAAATAATTTCTATATGTAAGGAACATGTTTTTGTAAGATTTTTTTTTTTAAGAGATGAGGGAAATCAAACTGCTTGATCATGGTGGATGAACAAAGATGGTCGTCGACGACCAGACATCCGCTGCACTAGAGCAGACGCGTTGCCGGCGTTTTAAGAGGTACGAGATATTGCAAGTTTTTTTTTCCTATATATTGAATTATACAATCTCACTGGACAATGCTCTTCAATTTTCTCATCCGACCAACACAAGGCTGTTAGGTTTACATGCGATGTTTTTTTTTATCTTAAACTTGCATTTAATAAAAAATAAACGTCGAAAGAACAATAAATGTTAAAGTTCAGTTTTTAAGTGTTTAAAAAATGACTCAACAGACCTATTTTTCCTTAGTTTTTTTTAAATATTTACGACACTGGAAATCTTTGTTTACTCGCTGGTAAATATTTTACATATAAAATGTTACGTTAATTAAAATATTCGTAATTCAAAACTCAACCAGATTTAAATAAAAAATTTTGACAACTAATTAGTGAGGACGGCAGTAAAATGTTACAATTTGACTAGGAAGATTTCAAGGTTATCTGCGCACGCGCAGTGTTCCACCCTAATCTACACACCCCTTCAATGCACGTACATACATCTCTCTCGTGCGATGTTCCGAGTTGTCAAAATATTGTATGCCTGGAAAAAAACCTTACAGTTCACTTGTAAGCTTCAAAAATTATCGATATGGTAAAACCCAGAACTGTTAACTGTTGTCCTTTTCTGTCGCACCTCAAACACCGAGGCGAAAATCATTAGCATATATTTAAATATTATAGTTATTTATTTTGGTGTTTTGGCGCAGAAGATAAAATTGTACTTTAAAAACACCATATTTTTAAAGTTTAACCTTACGTGAACTTAATACTGGGAACTTTGCCTACGTCAATGCGTCATCAACAAAAAAAAAACGAATTACGTACGTTCGGCCATTACGATGTTAACTGTCACTAAAACAGTAAATCATTAATTATTATTATGCCTTTTGTTTTTTTTTGCTTTAAAACCTTTTTAACTAATAACAATGAACGAAAAATTTATTTATTAAATAAAAAAAACGTATAGACCGACAGTTATTGAACTCGTGTTTAAGTCAAACTCAATTATGATAGCTCACTAGCGCCACCTGTTATTGTCAA
>JAODUI010000025.1:4188731-4205406 GCA_027563995.1 Papilio gigon
AATAATACGATATTTAAGCGAAATCTTAAGGAACATAGAAAATAAACAATTATTTGCAAAAGAAATTTATTTATGGAGATAAAAACAACGAGTGGCATAAAAAATTACGTTTCATTTTTACATACTTGATAAAAAAAAAAAAACTTTGTTGAAGAACTAGAACTCTCGAAATGCTGAATGAGAAATACTCCGATCCGAGGCAACGAGTTTCGTATATTTATTACTTGTTTGTAATATCATAACAATTGAAGATTAACAATTTGATATGAACCCGTGATTAATTATTTTAATTAAATAAAAACTTATTAAACTTAATTAAATATTTTTTTAACGTGCATAAATATTTATTTGTTTTATTTTATTTATTTATAAAATATACAAACTACCAATATACATAACTGAAAAATGCATCTATAGATTGTTATAAGGCGTGTTACCTTTAATTTTCGTATTTATATCATATGTTATTTATTTATAGAATAATGGCAATTTTATAAGGTTCTATTTTATCGACAATCCTTGATTTAAGTTCAATATTGGCATTTAGTCAAATATTTATAACATGTTTAAATTTGGTATACGAAACACCGGTAAGTGGGTGGCATTGGGAAAGGCCTATGACCAACAGTGGGCTGACAGGGGCTGTTGATGATGATGATGATACGAAACACTCTACTGAATAATTTCTAAATTTACTTTCAATGTATCTTGACTTTAAACAATACTTTTCTATAAATTTGATTTTGGGAGATTTTTTTTTATTAATTTAGTGAGGTGTGTACAGATTAGGGCGTATGGTCCCATAGTTATTATGTTTCGTGAAACTAGGACAAGGCTATGCTGACACCGTGACGACAGTAATTGAATTGTATCTTTGTGATATGAAATATTTCAATGCGATAAAATTAAACGCCTCTTTCTAATACAGACTGATTTCTTCTTATATATCTATTTCGATCGTTTAGGTATTATAAGATTATGTATTTATTTTAGTAGTAGAAGAACTTTACGCATTTATTTTTATATACTCACATTTATTTTTATTTTTATATATTCACATTTTTTCGCATTTATTTTTATATATTCACATTTTTTCTATACTCTACCGGAGGGAGTGGAGGGGGGAAATACCTATCCCGCAGTCTCCTTGGCAACCTTCGTTGTACTAATAATAACTAACAGTCATTGAATGGTAAAAAAGAACAAACTTGAAAATGTTTTTTTTTTAATTAAACAAACATATGTACATGCAATCTTTCTCAATACCAGGGAAATTTATTAACGACATCTTGTGATGGAAAAATAAAAATCGATCGTTAACTGTAGACGGATTAATTTTAAATAGTAAACATTTTTAGCACTCCTATTTTTTTGATTCTGCTCATCTATCAACTGCAATATTTCTCCGTAACTAGCATTGCCAATATCCAACAAGTAGGTCAGTAGATACCACAGCCCACTTAGTTTCTGAACGTTCTTTATTCAGAACATAGATGGCGGTTAACCAAATATGTACTTTATTCTGTAACCGATAAGATTGAATTCGGTGTTTCCATGTCTCGTGAGCCCGGTGAGTTGACTGTTCAACAATAAATGGGGTCTGATTGAAATGCTCCAGATTTCAACGTGTACATCAGTGCACGCCTGCCAGTCACTTAGGCAATCAACACGAATTACCTTTAACAATTCTACGGCTTATATAATCTCGAACGCAGATGCACTTTATATAAGCGTGAGATACCGGATGGGCATGAGATTTTGGATTAATTTGTGAAGGCTAATGAAAATAGTAACAAAGGACAAAGTTCAACAATATAGCATTTCTATTGCAAAATATACCTTTGATTCTTTTTGAAACCCCAAATGTATTTATAAGTTTTTGCTTATTTGTTTATAGTACTTTTTAATAGACTTGAACGATACCGATGCTGCAATAAAACATTCTTAGCAACGATAACATTTTTTTTAAATTTAATTTATAAATATTTTCTCAGTCATCCAGGTAAAGAATTTAATAAATGAGATATTCAAATTTATTCCAGATTATTCGTACTGTGGACGTATATTTATCCCTCTCGAATGAACAGGTCACTTCAATAAAGAAAGTAGGGCAGCCTATACCACAATACATCGCTATATAAGACGGGCGTTTCAAATTATTTTTAATACAGAAACTGGGACGATACAGCATATTTATATCTCGATTAATTAAAGATCTAGAGAATTGAATTTAAAGAGAAAAACTACGGGATATATGACCTTGGGGACATCGCTTTTCGAATGTGGGTTTTTATGGTGTACTGGTTATGTGCGACTAGAGAAATCATATATTCAGATTGACCAATGGATGTTAGTTCAATATTCAACTGAAGACTTTTACATGACCTCTCCTTTGGCCTTCCGTCCTACTATGCCTGTAAGCAGCATTGGAGTATTCTTGCACTATTTGTACTAATGAATAATAATACTAAAATTGCAATAGTTTCATGAAATGAATTAACAAAATAGTTTCATGCAAGAAATCCAGAGTGGTACGACGGCAAAATTATCGCGATAAAAGCTTATCAAAGATTTCATTTGATTAGATTACTTAATAAAGTGCCGTCTTCACGGCTGTCGTTACAATTACGCGAGGAATAAATAGTATTTATAAAATTAATTTAATAAGTACGTAAGTAAGTAACTTTCTTTTATATAAATTAAGCAAAGTTAAAATTATAAAAGCGAAAGTTTAGATGGATGGATGGATGGATATTACCAGGTAATACCAAATTCACTAAACATATCTCGATGCTGACAGATAGCAAGGTTACGATCTCAATTATCGCATACGCTATACATTAAGTATTTTTTTTAAATTCCGCCCGGACACAATCGTATTACCTGAACTGAACCTAGTAAACAATAAACAAAATGATATAATTAAGATGGTTGAGTACGAAAGATCAAGAGATATAGCAGGTAACGAAAATTGTAAGTTGAAATTAAATAAAATCAAAATATTGAGTAGTGTATAATTTAATGAGGAGGTGTAGTAATGAGTAATTCTAAAAATAAGTACTGTTTAGAAGAGAACCCTAAAATACGACGAAAAGAAACTTCTTCAAAAAGATAAGGAGGCTAGTAAAAGGCGACTGGCAAACCGCTCGTGAGTAACTAGGTCAAGATGATTAAAGAATCAATACTCAGGGCGGCCACGTACTGCAAGAGGCCCACAACGGAGCCAGCCGTTCCCAAAATATTTCATTAACATGCGCCTATAAAACTCTCGGAGTTTTTATTTCATTTCGACTTTCTATTTTATTAATGCACATACAAGAACATACCTTTAAGGCAAAAGATTAGCAGAGAGATCTCAGATTTACTTTACTCGTTTATTATTTACACATACCGCTCTGTTCATTACTAAGGCTTCTCTTAGTATCTGCACTCATTTGTTATTATTATTTTCTACGTACATCTACTTTTTAATACGACCATCACGTCAGTCTTAGTTATTTCTGTCGTTGCTACTAACAGTGTTCTGTCTAACGCCATCCTTTCATTTCTTAAGGTGTACCTCAAATAATATCTCTTCACATTCAGTCAAATATCACTTTGTTTTTTCAGTCCGCCGGCAAATCTATACAAGTATCTGAAAAAAGAAAAGATAAATTTCGGATTTTTTTTATAAGAGAAGGGAGCAAACGTGCTGGAGCACAAGGGTGATCATCGACGCGTGGCAAGCACCACAGATGCGTTGCCTTTGAGAAAGAAGTACGCTCGCTTCTTGAACGACCCTAAGTCGTATTGGTTTGGTAATATTGCTCTTAAATATTTTTAAATCACATCTAACACTCCGAGTATATCCAGATTAAGCGTTGACACCAAAATTATCACGTTCTCAAACCTGTTCCATTGTAATACAAATGAACCCAGTTTTATATGTTCACTTATCTATTATGCAATCAGTTTGCAGCGTTTACATGTTTTAAGGTTGAACAACGGCAAATTTTCTTTGACGTATTCAGTAATATTTAGTGTGTCGTTATTAATATTTTATTATTCCCACCACGTAACTGGGATACTGCTTACGTATTGATTCCTACAGGATGTATCTAAATTCGTATAACTGTATAGTACAAATTTTTGATTTGCATTATAACTGTTGCTAGTACTCTTTTCAGTATTTACTCAGTTACATAATTCGTAGGTATATTCTTGGGGTACGATGTACCTGACACCAAAAACAAAACACTAACAGCTATGACCACGAAGGGTAGTCAGTTCCCGGTGCTCTTTTCGTTATCCAACTACTAGGACATCACGTATACGCCAAGGACTTATTATCATTATAAAGTTTTAGCGACTATCAAAGTTCAAAGAAGTGCTCTGAAGTTAGTACCTACTACTTACTGGCTCCAAGTACTTTCAACTACAAAGTTACCTATGCAAAGGCTTTGATCAAAGTCCAGTACAGTGCGACACACTGTCATTCGAATTGATGAAAAATTAAAAATTAATATAAAACATAATTAAATTTAATTCTCAAAATGCAACTTATTAATCACTGACAGGCCAGGTTTAACTGCTTCACACATGTCCTGGTCGTCCACTACAACAGAAGACTGGTTTGTTTGTAACGAGTGTGTACAAGAGACCAAATTCTGGTCCAGTCAGTCTTTCTATTATGTTCTGACGAGCAACAGATGGGAAATGAGAAGAGGACTTGTGCGGGAAAGGGAACAAATGTCCTTTTTTTTTATTACACTCTGTATGTCTCCTTCTCTGGCTTGGCTACTCCGAAATCTATTTGGTTCGGTTCGGGCTTACGCTCGTTCCTGGCTTCTATTATAAGAAATGTTGTTCAATCGTAGTGTCCGCCTGTGCCAATACAATTTTAGCCTACATGGCTCGATATCGTCGATCTAGAATGCGCGAACTCGCGGGCTTGGCCTCTGACATCATTTCGTTACGTCACCCCCTCGAGTACCGAGCGCACATGTTTCTTCATAGAACATGATTACACACAGGGCTGCAGGGCTACTAGGAACGAGCATGCCGGTAACTCAAACGGCCTTTATCACGGAACTGCTAACTTCCTGATCTAAAAATGTTTCATTTAAATTGGATAATGTAGTAACAGTTGCATACTTTGTATAGTACAACAATGTGTTAGAAAAATGTTGCTTTACGAAGCCAACTTAGGTGTCAAATATTTATAGTCTACCAGCATGAATGTGGGCGAGAGGGAATGCGGCATTATCCTATTTGAGGAAAAGTCGTATTCAATAATAATAATTTTTAATCACGCTGTTGATGACTGTATTAAAATACTTCATAGGTCATTATTATCTTATGAGAAACTAATATGGCATTGAAACTCACTATGAAGTAACGTACTATATTTTTTACCGAGAACAAATTGAGTACCTACAGAGAAAAAAATGTACAATGGTGTACAAAATGATTGATCGGTCGATGAAGGTAACAAGTGATACATGTTGAAAAAAAAAAAATATTTATTGTCGCATTAACTAATTACGTAAAGATGCCTACTATAGGAAACTGGAGCTAAAGAAAGTCCCTACAAATCTTATCAATGTGAAGGTGAATTCACCGACGTACTATAAAAATTACCCACAAAGTACAGGCACATTTAAAAACATGATACGTATTTTTTAAGAGCTTTTTGTTCAACTTTTGTCGTGTGGTTCTCGTATTCTGCCAAGACGTTATCGCCATGACAACCATTGCGCGTGGAACTGTATCGATCCCCCGACTGTCTTCAAACCAAACCCCGTCCTTTGTTTTCAGCGAAAACACTCTGTTACCATGAAAGGATATTAGGCGACACACCCACAGGCGCAAAACAAATGCTTGCGTCGTATGATACAGTTGCTGTCTATTGTTTTTATTAATTATGCATGATTATATATTTATAATTATAAATATAATTGAGATAAAAGTTTATAATTTTATCATTTAGTAAAGAGATTTTTTATTTATGTATTACGTAAATATATAAAAAACGAAAATTTTCCTACTTTTATAGGACTAATTAGAATCTAAACTAATATGCCATAATATTGAAAATAAAACTGTATTTTACTTTAAGTCGTGGGACTTTTACAATTAAGTCTTTTCAAGTAAAATCGACTTAAAATGTGACAATACTTAAAAAAGAATCGTAATTTATATTAAAAGATAAATCATATTCGTGTCATTAGACCTATGTATATTTAATAACATATATAAAATTTAATTATAAATAAATATTGCATTAAACAAAATAACGTTTAAAACTATGGGACATCACATTGAAATAACTAAATATTCTTCTGGCTTGTTGTATCATTTTTTAAGCAATTGAAGCATCCAAGGGGAAAGAATAGTCTTCGAAATAGTTTCAAGCTACTACCCCCATCTAGTTCTGTACACGCTAAACTTACCTTCATAATCGAAAACTGTTTGGAATATTTAAGTGATTATAGCGCCATCTTTTTCCATTTTAGTTAACTGTGTAGCTGGTACATAAAATTGTTCGCTAGATGTCACATTGACTACCACACCACCTAGTATTTTATGTGATCCTAGTACAAAAACCTAGTGTAAAAATACGCGTGGACCTTCATCTCTACTACTAGGAAAACATGACTAGTTACGAGATCTGCAGACTAGTTTTAATCTAGGGAACGTTTCCCGTGTGACAGACGGAGGCTACATGGAGACCAGGATCCCGTGTTAGGCAGACTTATGTCAATTCAGCATAGTTTGGTCTTTATCAGTTTGTAATCTTTAAATTAACTGTTATGTAAAACGTCTATTGTACGTCTATTTAGTTTTAAGGTCTTTTATTTTTAAATAAAATACCCTATAATTTGATGTAAAATATGAATTTAATACAAAGGTGGGAGGGGCTTAAAGCCGCGAGCTTGTACTAATTGGGCTTTAATATACTGTAGTTTGTTAGACAAATAGATTTTAAGAAAAACCTTGTCATGTAATATATCACTAAAACATATTGGTTATTATTGTAGTAATAATTCCACACATATTTGCTTGTTGAAATTTGGTCATTGTTTACTATTTCAGGTTTCTCCAAGTAGATTTTGGAGATGTGTACAAGACTTCTAGTCATAATTATATTGTGCATTGCATACTAAAATGGACATTAAAATTTACTAGCTTTTGTCCGTAACTCTATCCGCGCTGCACAAAAAACGTATTTTACGTCTATAAAAAAATTCATTGATATCCATATAGCGTTTCTGAAGATTCCCCGTAAAACACACCCATCAGTCAAAATATTTTTATTTATAACATTTATTACATTATTAATAAAATAGTTAGATGTAATTTAATTCCTCGTACAGTGCCATCTACCATTGGTTCAACAAATCACTACGAAAACTTGGCAGTAGTTGAAACTATACCGCGCCTCAGAATGTGACAAAGTTCAATCTCCTCGTATCTCATGGGATCCTGGTATAATAACCTAGTGTGAAATCTAGCTGAGGATGTATGGACTTTTTCTAATTAATTTATTCATCAATGAAAATCGTACTACGTTTACTTCTCCACTCCCACTAAACGATGATTTGAATTGTTACTCTTAATACGGTTATTCATAGTGAAAATTACTTGGTATAAATAATTTTATGATTTACCAATTCGCTGTAAGTAATATATAGTAATTTTTTTTTATTAATACTTACCATTTTGCTGACTGCAAACTGTCCATTTTTGGGAGCTTTGACCACAATTTGAATAAATTTAATTGGAATATTGTTTCTTTTTGCAGAGTTTTTTGTACATAACGAAATTACTGAGGAAATTTTGACATAGTCAATAAAATCAACAAACCATTGTATATTGCATCATCTTCATATTTTGCTTACAATACACTGCTTGGTGGTAACTTACTATGTTTTGGATGAAACTATAAAATTATAGTTGTGCCTTACTTTTTATTTTGGCAACAAGTGTCAATCTAGGAAAGAAAGAAAACAATTAGAAGTGAAACTAAAATAAATATTTAATATAACGCACACAATTAACATAATTATTAAACAGCTATTCAATCAATACAATCAGTACTAATTTAATGTTTGAAGCAAAAAATTCATATAATTAGAAAGTTCATACATTGCAATGATAACACACAAAAAAATAAATATAACATATCACAGTTTAAGATTTAAGTATGATTGATTTTCAAATAAATTATTCTTAAGTTACCTCACTAATAAAGTTTTAAGCTGCAAAGTTTTTGTCTAGTCAGAATAACAACCTGTGTAGGTGTCAAGTATAATTCTCTCGAACCATCGAAATCTTTCTTTATATTGGTTGTCGTCAATAGAATCGATAACACCCGCAGCTCTAAAAAATGTATGCCACGAAAATAGGTTATAGAATTTTTCAAGAAATATATTAGGATACTCCAATTCACATTTCCTATGTGTTGTTCTTTGGATCACATCAATGACAGTTGTATATAAAATGGATTGTCTTGATGCTGGTTTGCATATTGTCAAATGATCTAGTGGTAGCTGATAAAATACACCTCGTCCTAAGTCAGCAGAATTTGCCACAACAAAGTGCATTGGAACTTTAAAAGCTGTCACCAAAGTTGGCATACTCTCTGCAAAACTGATGGTTTCAAAATCATATTTATCTGCAACTGTCAGAAATTGATTCTGTATATTTAGAAGTATAGGAGAATTTTCTTTTAATTGTTTTACATCATGCGATGGCCACAGGACTGCATCAGCTGCCCGTGGCAAGCTAGCGAGGGAGCTACCTCTGTGTGGTGTACTGTAAAATAGAACAGCTTTCGTTTGTTCGCAAATCTTTTGCAAGTCGTCATGGCTATCAGCGGCGTCAATGAGAAGTTGTTTCACTATAAGGCCACCCATTGAATGTGCTAACCAAATAATGGGTACATTTTTTTGCCCCACTTTAGCGTCTATCAAAGTTGGCATTAATTCAATAGCCCTAGTGGCTATATCTGCACTCTGTAAAGGACATCCTTCTAGCCATTCTGAAAGGGAACTCCAGTAATTTACTCCTAGAATTCTTAAATTATTACAATCTTTTGGTAACCAATCTTTGGGCCAGCAATGGGTGTAAGTACAATTATCTTCATTTTCCCGAATTAAAGCAATCCTTTTCTTGGCTGCAGTAAAAGTATTTAAAGTATAATCTCTTTTAGACACGATTGGTATATCCTGCAAGACAACCTCCATGTTGGATAACAGGGATTCTTCGTCCATCTCAGTTAAATCCTCTAATACCTGTTTTAATTCCGGATCTATATAATTTTCACCGATATCTTCTTCAACGCAAGGTTTGCCACACTTTACTTTAGATTTTACATCTGTAATAACTAATGGTAATTCACATTTAGGATCTCTTTGTCGCCAAGTTACAAACACACCGCCCCTTAGCCCATGTATTAAAAGAGTGTCACACAACTGCTTTGTTCTTGTTCGAAACAATGGATGTAATAGATACAGTCCAGGTCTAAAACAATGTTCCCCTGAAAGGTTTGCAAGACATACAGCTGCAGAGCTAGACAAGCGTACATCGTCCGATTTTATCAATCTGCACAGTTCACCAATCAGTCCATTTTGAAAAAAATCCCTAAGCAAAACTGTGTGCATACTTATCACAGTAAGAATCTTTAATATACATAGGTCCATGTCTACGTCATTTCGATATCTCAAAAATATTTCAGCCAGGTGAGGCAACAAGTCCATGTATACTAGAGTTGAAGACGACTTGTCGTCAACATAATTTTTAGAATGAAACAAGATAACATGGTGATATAAAGCATCAAGACATAACATACAAAGCTCTCTTTCACTTATCACATCTGGTTTGGCAGGAATATTGTCTGCCTCCATAGCTTGCTCCTGAAGATTGGCAAAATACTTAGACAAAAAATATTTGATACAACTATGTGGGATTATCTTTTGAACGCCGACAATCATGTCACGTAATTTGAAAGACATGAGCTCAGAAGTTAACGCAGCTCTTCGTACATGAATGGGCGGTGGTAAAAAGTACCGCAAATCAGCTCCGCGAGTTCGAGCAAGTAACACAGCTGTGTTCATATCGAGAGCTTGTGCTAGTTTCAAACACTCCCATTTTTTGTTATTCTTAAAAGATGCTAAATGTTGGAGCGCTAGATCGCGTTGTTCTTGATTCCCGTGACGACATAGCCACAGAAGTCTGGATGCCAAAGAATCTCTTAAACTTTTCCAAATTCGAGATAAGCCCACCGACTGCTGTGTCTCTCTAGCTTGTACCAATTTCAAATCAAATTTGGGATCATCTATATATATATACTCAGGTGTATATTTTTTCTCCGCGTCAAGAACGTTTAAGTTGATAATTTTGTTCACAGATATACAGGTCTGTCGAATGTGATAAGTTGTTAAAAGGGCACATCCACTAATCAAGGAAATTATTTTAAAACCCTTCAGTATGCGCTTAAAGCTATCATTCATATTGATATCATGATAAAGTGTATTTTATAACTATAAAAATTCGACAAGCACTGACAGTTGACATTGCACGGGACTCTTGACACTGACAACCACTGACAATGACGGCGTTCTGTTTAAAACTTAAAATACTTTATAAAGCAGCTAATATAAATGTACTGCCAGACAAGTCAATTTAATTTAATGTTAATATCTATGTTTTTAAATCACCTGAAGAATGTTACAATAGCACTTTTATGTGTCATAGTATTTTTTTATATTGCAACTCTGACGTTCAACATCTGGCATCCACGATTGTTTCGATTATTTGCAGTTTAGCGTCATACCAAATGAAATCATTGTCTTTTAAGAACTGTAACGAAAAGGGAAAAACACTTAGAAGCTCCTTATAAATTAATCATGACAAAGACATAATAAAACTTCGGCTGTAGTGCTTGCAGTCAACTTTGAACTCACGCTCATTATATTACCTAAACATTTGTCTAATTTCAACATTTATAAGGAGATTTTGAAAATAAAAAGAATTCATAATTATAATTTATTTAAAAAGAAACAAACTTAAAATTATAAAATTACATCTAAATTGTGTCACGTTAACGTACAATGTCCATAGTATTTTATCATAGATATGTTTTGTCTTAACTAAGTAAAATGACTCAATTGACCCCGTAAATCTTCAACAATCTAGCAAATCACTAATAATTTATGTAGCATGAAAAGTAAAGACGTTATCCACTCGTTCATAAACTATTATTTACAATTTTGCTTAATACGTTGCACATTTTCAAACACGCGTGAGCTTTAACATTCACTTATTTCTAAAGATTAAAATAATCAATGCATTGATAAAACTGCGGTATTTGTAAATATTCAGTACTAGAAAAATCGAAATTGTTTTTATTAATAATGTTTATTGCTTAAATGAAGCAAACTCTTTTGAAATCAAATAATTGTGGGGCCAAATTTTGAATCACATTTTCATTATTTTAACGATATACTTACTTTCATTTGTATATGAAACATAACCTCAAGAGGAAAATAAATAAAGTGTCAATATCCAGGACGTTTGATTTTAAGCAGCCATAGTATAAAATAATGTATATTTTTTTTACGAAAACATAAAAAATGTAACATGTTTGAGATCGTGATTTCATGCACTGAAAATTCATGTGCCCTATAGGCTAAAGGTAATGTATATAGCTCAGAATGTAGATATACTATAATAATGTAGATTACGCACATTCGTAATACTATTCAAACGTAACGTCTACTATATTCGCGGGCAATATTATATAGTGTACTTAATAATAAGTAATTATACCTAAATTGTTTAAATTCTCACTATTCTCGTTCATTACATCATTCTTCGTAAAATATTACAAATCCGACTGACAAATGTATTTATTGATATTAATTAAACTATAGTAACACTCAAATACAAATGATCAATTACATAGTTGATTTATGCAGTCCTCTCAAATACAGTATGAAGTACAAAATGAAATTGCCGAGTCTATGCCACGTACGACACTTCTCGAGATTCGCGCTGGCAAATTCATGGAACGAAGTTTTTGATCATATCATGTGATCATAGTATGAGTGTACAGTGGTTGACGTTGAGGGAGGTGGAACTGGCGTTGGTAAGGAGGTAGGAGGAGGACCTAGACCCGAGAGTGGGGTAGACGGTTTGCGGTCCGGCGGCAGGGTCGGTAGAGATGTGGTGAGATGGTGCCCGAAGCTACCGAGGCCACTAATAGATGTCGCTGTTAGAGTACCACCAGATAACATCTGTTGATGCACGCCGCGCATGCCTGCAAACATCGGCGCCGCTCCTGAATACAAAAAATGAATTATCTTTACAATCATTTTTACGTTAAAAATTACACATTGAAATATTGTCTTTCGCAGTGTCAAAATTCAAATGATTAACCGTTTAACGTTTAATTTTATATAAAATACTTTAGACTTTTGTTATTTTTATAGAGTACTATGTGTAAAAAAATAAATAGAACAAATTAATATATTAACATAACATACTAGACAAAATATAACTAGTGTGACATAAATAGTTAGCTTTAGTAAATACATTTAGATATGAATTGTTTCAAAAAAGGTTTTACATAGACTGAAAAAATAAAACGTTATTTTACGATCGCACCGTGTCTTCCTTTGTACTGTTGCGCGGTGTAAATTATTAGTTATATTCTTACATTTTTGAGGATAAACAGAAATAGCACATGATGCGTGAAGCTCTCAGTTTTGTTAGCGTGTTCGAGATTGAACTGTTACTTATTTTACTTTTATTATTATTATACAAAACGATATTCTTGCGATCAGTTGAAATTTTATTTTTAATTTTAACACAAAGAGGTTTTACATATTTATATTTTATTTATTAGAAAGTACATATTTGAGTTAAAATTCAAACTTTCTGCCACACGATAGAATTTATAGGTTATCTGAAAATCTATCTACAAGTGTGTACTGTAACTTTTTAAAATAAACAAACAAATGAACGGGTATTACAAAAAGAATTAATTTTCTCACTAGTAATTTCATTCAACGGTCCTTTATTAAATCAGTAACACAATGCTGCTAAATGTTGCCATCAGATTATGGCCATGTGTAAAGGTTTCTTTGTTTTTACTATTTCGGGCAATAATGTCTAGACTAGGCACAAGCAAAGCCGATAACCAGAAGTGTCTGTATGTAACATGAAATTGTTTTAAAGTAAATACAATGTTGTTTTATGAAATAATTCTGTTGGAAATCAAAGGATCGAGTAAAATAAAGTCGGTCGTATACGGCGCGCTGGCTGACAACGCGTTGATTCATGTAACGGCTGCATAAAATTATATGTTTCATGTGAAACATGTAGCCGCGGCCAGGCCAGCTATAATTGCACGGCCGCGTTCCCATCGACAGCGGCCCGCTCGCACCGCTCTGCGTGCCGCTCATCTGTTGGCCGCCACGTGAAACACTCCACTACCTAATTGCCGTAATTTAAACAAACCTCCCAATTCGACGTTTTTAGGAATAAAATCCTACTGGGAGCTTCTATTTTCTCAGTATTTCAACACGTGTTAGGTATTTGAGCGGAATAATAATTTTATGAACGACGATCCCGGCTATATTTAAATATAATTCTTTGATGGTAAATAAGGGAATAGCCGAAGCCGTCCGCCTACATCGAAGATTTAAAAGCGGCGAATGTGTAATTTCTTTCGATAAATGACTTACAATTTGGTGATCGAAAATTAAAGTGCGCACTCAGTGAGCCCGCGCGCGCTCTGCTGTATGTCATCACTTTCCGGATCGTGGTAGCAAGTCGAGGGCTTTGGCGATGGGATAAATTGCTCCAAGTCGAGGAGCGACGAGTGACGCGCGCCGGGGCCACTTGGATCGTATCCTACCCGTTTGCTATGCTCACATCGTTTAACTATAGATTTATAGTTTTTTAAGTGGTGCGTTCAGGTGAGGCGAAACATGCTAGAGGGTAATGAACTGTCAAAAAAAAAACGACAAAACGCAAAGAGAACTCGCATAAATCGCACAGCAAGTAATGATGAACAAAATACACTTTTTTATTATTGGGAATGATCGCCAGCGATATATGTGAATCCTGAATGCCGGATATTTGTGGTGCGCGTGGCAGTCAAAATATTTTAATGTCACTACAGCAATAAAAAGAAGATAATTCATTTTATATTGATGTTATGTGCTCCTAATAAATTGTTTTACGATGTCGGGGCGGGTCGAGTGATAGTTTTTATTTCCGATATTATTACCAGAGTAAAACTATACAAAGCGATGGTTCATTTTGTTAGTTTGGCATTAAGGATTCACGGGGACGCAATACATCAGAGAATCTACAATAGTCGTGTTAAGTATACTAAGGATGGGCCGTTTTCATTTGGACCTAGTTAACGTAACCCCATATACAAACATACCTTTGTATAACTAACACGGTATTGTTGTTTACAAATTAATAATAATCATATTATTTCCTCAATTCGCTTTAAACTCAAATCAGTTAATTAAATATCTGTACCTGTTGTAAGAGATCGTGAAGGGAACATTATTCAGGTCACGGACGGTGTAAAATTTCGTAGATAATCTGGTATTGCGCCTCCGAACCATCCTAGATCAAGCAAAATATTTTAATTTCTTTATAAACCCAACAAAACATGTACATGTGAAGTTAGTTAAAGTTAATTTTCCATAAGTTTCATAGTTATTACACATATACGTGAAATTGACGGCTTAACATCTAACTTTTGACTAAATTTATTTAGTCCAATGTCTCTGTTACTTATGTAAATTATTTTTGAATGTGAGGTAATTAAATTAAACAATTTAAATCTAATTTTCATAATAAAAAACAGACAAACAGTAAATTAGTAAAGGCACATTTCAGTTATTTAAAGATTGCGTCATATTGGGTTACGGCTATAAAAACCAAGATAAACAAAGATCTATGGTCGACAGGGTAAAAGGGTGAACTGCAAGCATTTTGTTCCGGCGGCGTCGTGGATTAGTTTGTTTTTATGTATTTACAGTAGTCGAAGCTCGTCTTGCTAGAAGCTTCATACAAATAACGTGCGATGCCGCGGACCGCACACATCGAGTTAAAACTGTGAAATGCATCGATCTCCGTGTCAATTACACTGACTATTTTTAACGCACGTTTAAAACGGTTTCTAAACCGATGCTGATATAGCGTTACTACTTGCGCTACGTTGCGTTGTTTAGTCTTACAGCTCGAACGATAACATGATGATAAAATAGTTATTAAAGAATTTTAATATAAATACAATGAAATTATTAATAATAATTCCAACGAATGATGTATCCGTTGATCTGTTTTAATTCTTAAATATTAGATAATAAAAAAGATTGGTTCCTTATTTCGTTAATATCTTTGAAACACGATTCAAGGAAGCACAGATATTGTTGATGCAAAAGCTTAAGTTGTTGAGTGTAATGTAGGCCAAAAACTATCAACTTTTTAAATTAGTTCACACCTACTTTTATATGTGAAATAAACCAGCTAATAAATTTGAATTCAAACCACAAGCCTTTTTTGAAAAGAAATTCTAAATTCTATGTGTAGATGACAATATATTTGTGGGGGAAATGTTTATCCTGTACTACTTACAGACTGTTGAAATTGGATTTGTTTTTTTCTTTTAAATTAATCCATTAAATCAATTTGGGTTAGAAGCATCTTTGAAGACAAATGAACATTAGGCAGTAGCTACATTTTTGAAGAAGCTGAATGACATCACTTAGCCGGTTAACCGTGAGCTGAAAATGAAATCTAAGATGGCGGAGCGACGGGCGCCTTCTACATTCAGGACTGAATTAAAACTTTCAAACACATGTCAGTTACGCTAAATAAAAAAATGCTCATAAACGGAGCACCTATAGCCAGGAATAAACATTGTATCAAGGTTGTCGTTCTTAAAAATCGTTCTCGTCTTTTTCTTTTTCATTAAAGCGAGCTCGCGTCCGAGTTCGTCCGTCGGTATTCTTGAAATACCTATTGCATTTATAAAGATCAAACGGCTTGAACAAACGGGCGTATGTGTAAACAGATCATACGTGCCTACGGGCGTACAGGCGTTCTGCCGGCGCAGGCGCAGTCACTATAGCGCGTACGGAAAGTAACACGCCATTATCTCTGCGTAAACCGAAACATATCACCCCGCTCTCCACTGGCCTTACTTTTAAATTTAATCGACTTCAAATAACAAGGCTTAGGCTATCAATACAGATAAATACTTACATACATTTTTACGAGCAAGCGCGTCATTCGCTCCGATGTCAGCTTCGATGACGTTCATCAAGAGTGTCTTTCAATATAAATGATTTGTTTGAAGTTCTAAAATTTTATCTGGTCTCATTAAAAAAGTAGCGAGAGAATTCTATTTTATTTAGTCATTAAATCTGCCACTAGATAAATATTTTTCAAAAGAAACATTTTAATATGATAATACCATTAATATTGTACTTTTTAATTTTGTATAATTTTAGCAGATTTTTGTTAATTTACTAATATTTCTTGTAACCATTCCTGGTAAGCTTGAAAAAGCTTGTGTTAGGAATGGTTCACGACAATAATCGAACGGTGGGATTCGAACCCGCGATCGCTGGATTTGTAGTCCGTACCCATAACCATTAGG
>JAODUI010000025.1:4205637-4219079 GCA_027563995.1 Papilio gigon
AGCTTGAAAAAGCTTGTGTTAGGATATGGTTCACGACAATAGTCGAATAGTGGGATTCGAACCCGCGACCGCTAGATCGGCAGTCCGTATCTATAACAATTAGGCTATTGGCGCTTGGTTACAAAGTTACAACATATGTAGTTATATATTGTTTATTTTAACCATAATTTACTTTCTAATAGAATATTTAAAAGGAAAATTTAACAGAATTGATACAAATAATTATTCGAATCTTTTCTCGTTATATAAGAAAGTCAAATAATTTCATATGTATATCGTACTGGACCATAAGTTCTAATGGCGGCTTCATACAAGTCGACGGGTATCACGACCTCCCACACGATGGAACTGAAAATGACCTAGTCAAGTTTGCGGGAGGCCACTTGATGGGGCGACAAGACGTTGAGATTTTTGACGATTAACGGGTGAGCTTTAGCAGAAGGCGGTTGTTAATAGGCATACAATGAACAACAAAGACAGTAGGGTAAACAATACTTGAATGTAAAATCTAAATTATTGATATTTAAGTAATAAAGCTATTTAGAGAATTATTGAACAAACAAGAGAGGTATCCTGAGCTAGCATCGTGGGTTTACATTACATAATCAATCAATCATTTTATTATGTTTTAATTTTAATTAAAAAAAAAGTAGAAGCTTAATATAACGTAAAAACTATTAATAAGGTATTTTCTGCGAACAAGACTCTTTAATTGTATTGCCTTAACAGTCGCTTCGAAGTAATAGTAAGCGCTTGCACCGCTGCAAGCGCTTGCATCGCTGCCATTGCACATGTTACCGCAGCTTTTATGACCGTCGTAAGGGAGTGTTGCTGCTTCTTAGAAACAGCCCGAAACGCACATGGACTGCAATAAATCCTCGATTATCCGGCCCTGAGCTCCGCTCACACTATTTAATAGTCGTCTATGTACTGTTCGAAATTGTTACATGTTTAAATCTTGTATCAAGATTCACGAGTATATAAAGTTTCGCTTATTATCACATTTTAAATGATATTAATTTTTTAAAGGTACGTGTATCTAGTGTGCGTAATGCGCATGATCAAAGTATATGCCCGGAACCAGCAATTGCGCACATTGAAAGCGAAAGTACTATAGTGACGTCAAACTGCGCATGAATATTCTCTCAGGTTACGTATCGAACTGTTCCTGTTCTCCTGGTAATCGACACGTCACAAACTCATAACACCATGTTTCATATAAAAACAGTTCTAAGGACTAAAAAACATCACGAAAAAGTTCTAAGCACATAGACATACCTATTTAGATCCAACTATCCCCAATACCACCACAAAACCGAAATCCGACGGTCTAATTAACCATATAATTAGAAATAAGACTTTGCAATAAGATTGTCATAGACTTATATGTTGTAACAAAACTAATAAATAAATAGAATGATTTAATAATCATTTTGTGTGATCTCCGACATTTTATACAATCGTCTCCCGTTTCAGCTGTAACTAAAAACTTGACCAAGTTTCCGCTAAATACTAGCATCGGAAACTCGTTACGTTACTCTCATTTTTTTTTTGTTATTTTCATAATTTAAA
The DNA here is from genome assembly GCA_027563995.1 of Papilio gigon. Taxonomy (NCBI): domain Eukaryota; kingdom Metazoa; phylum Arthropoda; class Insecta; order Lepidoptera; family Papilionidae; genus Papilio; species Papilio gigon. The sequence continues at coordinate 4,207,210 of JAODUI010000025.1, forward strand.
AAGGTAACGTGAAATAACATTTTGAAGGAAATTTGTAATTTAAATGACTGAGAAGTATAAAATAAACAAAATAATTCTGATAAACTATGACCGATCAGATAGTTTAAGTAAAAAGATAGGTCCTACATGTTTCGTCCATGTAACTAACGTCACGAAACTTCCGAATCAATACACTGAATAATGAAAGTGAAAGCATTAAGTGTACATTGTCAGACGTTACGACATTCTCAACTATTATGTACCTAATATTCAATAGTCAAATAAAAAAATAGTCAATGTTTTACGTACATATGTTATTTTTAAAACATATATTAGTTTTATTAGTCCCAATGCTTTAAAGTGGGAAGTAAAAGTTTTTATAAAGCAAGACGTACCCTTATCAGAATTATTCAAAAATTATGTGATAATTTTTAGGAGATGTAAAGGGGAATCAATGACATATCATGAAATATGTGTACACAATGTACTGGGTTTTCCGGACATTGTGACGGTTGACAATGGCTATCTTTATAGCTTCCGACGAGGTTCACTTCTCTGGTATTATGAGTTCCCAGTGCATAAAACTATTTGGCGCCATTTTCTGATAGGTTGTAGCTATAGATAGATTATATGGGAAAAACTATTCGATTAAAAAAATATTAATTAAAGTATCCGATTGACTGCAACACTCAGTTATTTAATGGTTGCTTAGCAACCGCTTATTAGAAAGCTAGGCTAAGTTAGCTAAACCATAATCTCATATTAACACTGATATTATACCTGACGACTCATATGACATGACTATGTTTGGCAGAAGACTATGAAATGACATTTTTTTTATTAATAACTTGATTGCATTGAAAGCGAACAATATTTACAATATCAAACTACAATTGGTGATTAAGGTCACCGGAGATTAATAATTTTTAAATACGATTAGATATTTTTATATTTCTTTTAAAAGGTATAAATATACACAGTCTACTTTGTTACATATAATTGTCAATGCAAAGATATTCATTTGTTTTTAAGGTGTAGTTTTACTTATAATTTAGTGGTAAGCACTTTTAGCTTGGAGAGAATTTGCAAATGCTCGCTGTATCTGCAATTAATTCTCTCCATAAATATACAACAGGCTACCTACAGCGCGGAATAGTTTCATGTATCAGGAGTTCATACTTTACTGAGAGTTTCAATTTGGAATCGAGCGCGATGCGCCAACTCCTGGTATCGTCATCTTAGTTGGCAAATAAATAAATGACAATCGTCATTTTCAAAAGGATAAAAAAAAAAAAAACTTCAAACAAAATGATTAACGAATTAAGTACCACATAAATAACATTAAATACATATATGCCCTGCACAATAATATATATGGCATATAAGGTTCTCTATTATGTTGCAACATTGTTTTTGATTTTAAAACGCTCTAATAGCCTAAAACTTATAAATATGGACTGCATACAAACATAAAATTTTGTCTAATTCCGTCAAATGTTTCTGACTTGTTCTTAATAAATAATGCAACCAAATAATATCAATAATTTTACGTAGTATTCGTAGCTACGCTACGCGTCGCTACGTGCTCCGATAACTTTTCTTTGTAGTTTACCATGTTCAAGTTATTCAAGTTGTTTTAAGTTAATCATAATAAAAATATTTAAATTATTGATTTAATTTATCGTGTAGTTTGTAACAATTACATTTATTAGAATTGAACATTTAAAATATAATTTTTATATTACATTCGAGTAAATTATACATCGTACTCGAATAATATTCAAATTTTATTTTTACATGTATTAATATCCAAATAGTTCTATGTACTGTAGAACACATACACACGCAAACATACAATATATACATGTTTTATACAATGTTATTTGCCTTAACAAAATACTTATTTATGTGCTTTAATACTTTTCAAAGAAATATGGAAACGCTTCTCTAAAATACGGCAGAAGATTAAAAATTAATTGCATTTTAATCAATACTATGATGTTATAAAATATCATTAAATGAAAAAAAAATATTAACAAATTTATTTTTACTTGTGTATAATAATATGATTGACATTAAAGACGTTTGGTAAGTTCGCGTACGGATTTAAATCTCTGTCTACCTTTCTAAGTTATAGGGGTGGTTGTTAGGAACGTTGTATAAGGGATCACACCGTTAGTAGAGTCGTCAGTCACATTATTATGAGTGTAATGGGTTTGGCACTCGACTAGCATGCCACTTGAAATTGTGACGTTAAACAGAAGTTGATGATCGCTAGCACCGTAACTGTCGTCGAAGCGTTCGAGTGGTAAAAAAATGTATTTCATATTTCCTTAATATTTGTACAAGGTAGTACTCGTAGGATGTGATAGACTGAAAAATACCTATCCGACTTTGGCGATGAAGCATTGGTGGTGGGAAATTCGTTCACGGTGGATCTATTTAAGTCGCTTCTCTGCACCCGTGTGACTGAACCTTTATGACTATGTTTGGATTTGCAAGTCACCTCAGATCCCATAGGAGATAACAAGGTTCGCCATTGGCTAGGTTAAGCCATTGGATAGGTTACGGTGGACATCATCATCCGTCTTTTATTAAGATCAAAGATTTTTATATTCCTACTTTATTTATTCTCCTTATTAATAAGCACATAAATAAAGTGAATTAATGTGAAGCTATAAAGGTAGAGAAAGACCGAAGGCATGTATCGATTGTGTGAAAGATATGCCTAGGAAGAGTGTGAGTTCAGATATGACGGCTGACAGAGATGTATGGAACAGTAGTACGAACTGTGCCGACCTTAGGTAAAAGGGAAGTTTGATAATTGTTTATTCACCCTTTTATTCATTTAATGCTAATTATTTTATGATTAATTTATTAAAACATATCGTACCGACATACTCGTGTATAATGAATGGTCTTAACTAAACTAAACTAAACTAAAACTTTTATCTTTTAACTAAACATCATTACTTTTAGTGCTGCAAATGCTCGACGCATTTAAAACGAAGGTAAGTTTAGCTGCTTGATGAAAATAAGAAACTTAATCAAGATGGTAGCAATTATTTTAAAGAATTAAATCTAGAGTTGAAATGAAACACAAAAATGAAGACGGTGTTTTAAAGTTTTGTTGATAAGTACTTTGTTTGAAAAAGAAAAAACGACTGCATATTATAATAGGGCTAACGTGAAGAAGAATCAATAAAAGTTTTTAAAATTAATTACATTAAAGGACAATAATTTAAGTTTCATGTTTTTCTTAATAAAAACGAACAATTAATGCTTAAAAAAATATGAAAAACTCACCGTGTTCATTAGCGACGGCATACTGATAGTTTGGTAGGATGTCAGGCAAGTCATGGCGAGAAGGCGGAGAAGACGGCGGCGGCCTATAGGTAGGGTCCACTGCACTGTACGCCAGGGGCCAGTCGCGTTCCCCCATCCCTCCATATGAGCAGTACTCTCCTCCGTATGTTAGCTGTTGACCCCCGGAACTCGCGTGTGAGTACGCGCAGGCTCCGTAGTCTATGGAGGTCGAGCCGCCGGCGTTGGAGCCGCTGCCCCCCACCAAATCGTAACTCGTAGGCTGCGAAGGCGGCAGAGCGGCCACACCGCCGCCGCATAAGTAGCTCCCGCCGCCAAACTGCGGCTTCAGCGCCTGACACTTGCGTCGGAATCCGCGCGGCCGCCGCCTGAACGAACCCTCCTCGAACATGAATTCCGTCGATGGATCTATCGTCCAGTAATGTCCTTTACCCGGTCTGCCTAAGCCTTTTGGAAGTTTGACGAAGCATTCGTTTAGACTGAGATTGTGTCGAACTGAATTCTTCCAGCCTTGATAGGAGCCTCGAAAAAAGGGAAACTGTTGTTGAAGAAAAGCATAGATTTCGCTGAGGGTGAGTCGTTTGTTGGGAGAGTGACGTATAGCCATGACGATGAGGGCTATGTAAGAGTAGGGTGGCTTTTCTTGCCTGCGCGTGGCGGGCGCGCGGCTTGCCGCCTCCTCGCTGGTTTGGTCTTTGATCTTCATGCGTGCGCGGGCGCGTGCGCGTCGAGCCGCGTGTCGGGAAACAGTGCGGCCGCCCACTGCGCGCCGCGCGCCGCCGCCCACACCGCGCCGCTCTCCTCCTACCCCTTCTTCACACGACTTCTCTTCCCCGCCACACCCACACTCTTCAGCACACTTAATCTTTTGCAATTTGGAAGATGCTTTGAATTATTTTTTTTAGACCTGCAGGTTACTACCGAACATTTTGCTTGACGCATCATATATATATTTTTTTTGTATTAGATACACACATAAATTTATATTATTTATCATGCAGCCTTTTGTATTACCGCCATTCTTTGACATATTGAATTCCATTGTTTCTAGGTGACCGCACCTACAGTAGTAATCGTCACTAGCAGCGGTAATGGCAGAGTCAGGAGTTAAGAAGCAGGCTGCAAGGGGACAGAGTGTTGGGAGTGAGGGCGGCAGTCCGCCGGCGGTCGTTGCACCCGCGCCCGCAGCCTGTATCATCAACATTTACGTACAAACACTAAAGAACGGAAAACCCGCTTAGACAATAATATTTATCCGTCGCAAGGACGCCTGTCGAACGGCCGCTCTTGACCTAGCACAATTAAAGCAAACATTTTACTAGATCTATAAAACAGTTATACGACGTATACCAAATATTTACCATAAAGCGTAAACCAAAAGTTTTGCATTAAACTTGCCGGATTTATTTACTCAGTCTCGTGTAAACCATCAGCTGCATACAAAAATTATCTTTATCTACACGTGTTAAGGTAGTTTTTTGTATCACATCCTACATGTGACTAGTGATTCATATGACTGGAACAGGTTCGTCTCGAAATCATTGTGAAAAAACGTAACTACTCAAGTTTGTATCTTATTATGACGTATAAAGTTTTAAAATCGTTCGACAAACACCATGGGGGACGTTAGGGAACAGCCGGGCCGTGTAAGTCTTAAAGAAAATTAAAATTCTTTAAAGATTTGTTTAACGTATCGTCTCTCATTTACAAATTTGACGTTTAATTAAACTATTTAGTATACTTTTGTTCACAGGATATAAGTAAAAATATAAAACTTAATTCCACTGGCAAGTAGCAATATAAGCACCAACTAGCTGTTTATTTTCTTTTCCTATGTAATTTAACCAGCAATAATACTAATAATTGCATCAGCATTCGATGTCCCATTTGCATAATTAAAAAAAAAACAATTAGTACTTAATATCAGTTTAATTTACAGTTTCGTGAAATTTTGTAAAATATCATAGGATCAATATGAACTAAGTTTAAAATTGTTTCGAGACGAAACGGTTTAACTTTTGAAATTGAAAACCGTTATATTCACAAGCACTAAACATATAGCATGTTTTATATTTGTCATAGGTATCTTTGAAATAATCGATAACTGTTTAGTGTTAAATACACAATGATGTAGTAATTCCCATTTCGCAATAAATACTTAAATAATTACCACGAAATAGCAATAAACGTAAGACCGCGACGAGACGGCAGCTGGGTTGCTGATCTTTGTCATAAACAATGGCTCCAGTAGTAAACACGGATGCCAGTGATGCCACTATTATTGCTCACACATATTTATCGTCATGTTAACGCTATCACACATAAAGTTGTACATTTCAATTTTATATCTATTGAATATACTAAAAGAAACACGTGAGTAATGACCATGTGGGCTTATATATAGCGTATATATACCAATTTGTACTTGTTCTATTAAATCTCCAGCTGACTAAAAACAGAAGAAAAAACAGCACACTCTGTTCACAATGAGAATTTTATATAAGATACGGACAAGATCCATCCGCTTTGCTCTTTCCCGCATACGTTTCGTCGACGCGGCGAGTCTGAGAGAGATACTCGGGTGCGAGAGCGCACGTCTGCGGCCCCGCCTACAAGATGGCGCGCTACTGCGCGGGCGCCGGACGTTGCCTGATCTTGAACCCTCCATTCATCACCTTTTACGATCCAGTGATGTTATCTTTGAGGTTTTTACGGTTTCGCCTTAATTTTAGGTACGCAATTAGACATTTATGAGTGGTGTAAATTGATTCTCGACCACCAGAACCGAACGAATTGTTATCGTAAATTTTCAAGTTCACATAATTTTGTACGCAAAAAAGTATGTATAGTGGTCATACATTTAAAAAAATCACTTACGAAAAATAGATAAATGCAATCTTGTAACGTGTAGGTAGTGTAACTTGTAAAGTATAAATATAAATAAACAGATAAATATATATTGAATGAAGTAGATTTAGAAGCAGATTATTGCAAAATAAAAAATAACAAAGAACAACAAAGTTGCAACATAACAAACGTACATCGGCAACACCAAATAAGTTTTATCAGCTCGTTCTGTGAAACATAACACTGAGCCGACATATTTTATAACAGTTGTAATAACTTGGTGTATAATAACAAACCGGCAGTCGGTGTTAACAATTGTCCGTACAAAGTTTATCATTGTCTTATATTATTGCTCGGTTTGGCTTTCTTAATACATCGTAGGCGTGTAACTGATAACGTAGTAAGGACGGAAAAAAAAATCAATTCTATTACTGACATTAAAATAAAGACGAAATGAAATAAGTGTCTAAAATTGGAGACATTGTTAGATCAATGGACGTCGAAGAAGCGAGAGAAATATAACAGGATCATTTATGATTTACAAGCGTGATTGTTGTTGTTTATTGTAGTTCTATCGAAATCTGAGCACTTAAAAAGTTTGATCGAAATATGTAAGATATAATATAATTCGTATAACACATTCGAATCATTCGTCTTACCTGTTCTTATTTTATAGAAGTCACTACAATTCTTCTATACAATATTAACTCTCCTTTCTATCCCATAACATCCTCAACTCACTCTGTCTTACATAAAACTGATCTATCAAACCATCTTTACCTTTTGTAACATCCTTATTTTTATCTACTTCATATATTATTGGAATTAAGCTCCCCCTTAAATACTCCTTTCATGATATGTTCGTTTTAGATAGAAGTGTAACACTCAAAGTATGGTTAGGTACACTAGGTATGAATAATACTTGACATTTATCTAATCTTGTTGAAGTTGCATTTCAACTATTTTAAATAAAAGAAAGAAAAAAAAGGAAAATTCTCTTGACATAAATTACAAAGGAGTATTTGTAGTCAAAGAACCTTTAAATGATGTTTTTGGGTGAGTATTGTTGAATTAATTGTCTCGCGCTACACGCGCAGTCGTTTCGACCTGCGTATGATTCCATGCGCAATGGCGTTCTAGTGATTTATCATTGCGCGTAATTAATAAATAACATCGTGTTTATTCATTTCTCGATGTAACAGTCTAACTAGGTGAATTATTAAAATTATAAATTCATGTATGCGCTATATTTCTAAAAATATGTGTCCAAAAAAATAGTATTTCTAAACTATACTCATGGTATCAATAGACTTGAATGATTATGATAAATAAAATAACATAACATTGTTATAGTACCAATGTTTAAAATACTACTACTCACTACTATTACTTTGCAGGAGAGAAACGTGAGAAGCTACTGCTCGTCACGCTTCCGTCGACTGCAATGCCGGAGCTGGAGCCGAACTACCGGATGCAATACCACCCCCTCCCCCGAGCTTCCCTCCCCCGCCACCCCCACTACACGGAACGATATTCGCAGGTTGCATAGAGACGACACACCCTCTCATTGTGCAATGTATATCCTAACTGTTCATGCAACCCTAGTACCAGTTCAAAATCGGACGTGGTTCATTGGCCATTTTGGCTCTACTGTTCGCCCGTAAAATTGACATGTAATGAAAAATAGTCAAAATTCGCTCTAAAACACGGTTTTTATTTAATTTTTCGTTTTATTTTATTTTGGGAAGTGACTTATTATGATTTACATTGTGTATTTTCTTAATTTTTTTTAACATTTCAGCGAAAAAATAAAAAAAAATGGATTTTGAAATACCATTTTCTCGCTGAAAAATACTCGAAAACATTTTCTTGCACCCGAATGCCACCTACCGGAATCAAATGTAACAATTGCCATTATTTAAGTTCACGTGAACAATATTTTATGCCCCCCTCCTCTTTATGATTGAAAACATGCTGCTGCTTATCTGATCAACCCTTAGTCCACTGTGTGTACAATCACAAAGATGCATGCGCTGGTAACTAAGAAAGATCGCAAATCACATTTTATGACGAAGTGGCCATGTGCTCAGTGTCCGTCAGCGGGTACCAGGCGTACAGCGTTAGGGCTACACATTTTACAATCGTCTACTCGCTGCTGCAAAGAATTAAATACTTACGTACCTTAACAGTAACTATCAATTTGTCTCAAATCCGCTCCGTTAACAAGATAATCATAATACATTATAGTACTAATAATCCGCTTTAATAATTTTATTCCGTTCACATTTTAGACAAACAAATACCAAAATCAAAATACTTTTCTTAAAATATCAGTATATTTCGTAAATATTAAATTACGGGGAAGAGGTCATATTGCTTTTTAGCTTATCTGTATACGTCAACAATGTCTTTCCAAGTAAATACTTTAAAAGACGTCTTGTAAATACATAAATTAGTGCAGGTGTGGCAACCCTGTTGGCACCAATTCGCGCCTCGTAGCAGCTTCTCGCGCATGCCTACATTTACTCCTCATTGCTTTGTGAGCGAGGCGTATGTTTTAATAAGAAACAGACTTCAGGAAGCGGCAACTAGATTTATTTCAACGATTTCATTTGCAGCCCGCACCGTGCTACGTATAAACATTTCATCGGGGAAAGTTGGAGTGTTGAAGGCATGACAGTTATCCGTTATCTTATCAATATATATAGTGCCAAAATATAAGTTTATCATTTCCTGATAACATTATAATAATATTTATATTTCTTCACTTTTAAATCCTATTCATATCATTTTCACCTTCATATGTTTTATATCTTTGTTGTTCCTTCCGATCGTTACACTTGTATTGTTCGCAAGCATCGAACTAAACACATTACAGTGTTATATAAAACGTCGCTATAAACGTATATCATCACCACGTCTACATTCCAATGAACAGGATCCATTACCGGACAACGTAAACATAGGCACTGCCGACGGCGACTTTAAACGCATTTACGGCCATCGAAACGGTCCAAACGCTTTTTGTTCTTTGCCGCATGTAAGGCTAGACAAGTTTAATTGAGATACAGTTCTCAGTATCTAAAAACAGCTTTTTAGGAGATTTAAAGAAGAAAGTTCATAGTACAAAAGCTTTCGAAGTTAAATGGATAAAGACAAAAGCATTAATGGGCAGATTGCCAACCTGATCATTTGTAAACAATACAAACACAATGGACTAAGCAATATATCTTTAAGGGGTTGTACTTAGTACTTAGTATACTTATTATAGATTTCCTTATCTGACGTGATTCAGAAAATCGGAAAAAATAACCACAAACGACCAAAGACACAGACCAAGTAGTCTCGTACTATTGACTAAAACAATTTCTTTTCATTATCCAAATATCTAGATTTTTGTATTTTCGTAATATTTGTAAAGATTAATAAATATATACATTCATTCTTTGCTACATACAAATCATTGGCACGAAACTGCAGACGTGTACATATATTTCTATCGCTGGTACATATTGTACAGATTCACATGAATAAATCATATTCGACTAGAATTTATGATACAATGAATTATATTTGCTACGCTCGGAAGATGAATTGTATTATCGCGCCTATAGTATTCTGTTGAGCGCTTAATACTAAAAAAACAAAAACTCTTATAATGCCTACATTAAATGAAATATTTTCACCGCATCGGCCATGAAATTACAATTTATTAGGTTTACGTTTAAACCAGTGTTGATTTTATACTTTACTCTTTCGATAGAAATTTTCAAAATGCATTTCAACGTTGAAAACGATAGACGGATTTTATGTACTTTTTTGACTTTTATATGAGAAAATTTGTATAGCCTAGTCTTTGTCTTAATTATGTTGTAAGTTATAAATTGCTAGGTAGATGCCAAACGCACTAATCGAACTATTAAAAATGTAGCCTTGCTTCATACGTAACAGCTTGACAATGTTGTACTATGTATTAATTATTCGTCGTTCGTTATTTGAATGTATTTAAAGAAACTGTGGGGTACTGCTGGCCATTTTTGGACGTAACCCTTATACAATATGATATAGGTAACCATTTAACCCTCGGGCGGCGGATGTAAACAAAATGTAAATCATGCTCGGCGCATCGGCCACATGTGCGTTGGTCGAGGTTAAAAAACTTACTAGTTGGTGTTGGCATGGTATGGACGTTAACAAAAAACTTAGGATTTTTACAACACGTCTGGCGGGTAAAGATAAATCTGGGCTTGGGTGCGAAACAGGGGCAGCCCAGTCGTCCGACAGATAAACGTTGTAGATACGACTGTTGATAATACATTGCACTTCATTTTGAAATAAACTGATTATTGTTGTTTCTGTACGTGTAAAAATTTGAGGATAATGACCATATATGTCGTAGCGTGAATATTTTAGTCGTAAACCAAGTTTACAATTAGAATAGACAACTTAAATATAAATTTGATTTAAAATTTAATGCGATGATTATTGACGATGTCGTTGGCGAGGATACTGATGGAAACGGGACAAAGGACGTTTAATCGCCAGGATGCAGCCATCAGCGGGTTCCCTTTGTTTTTACTTGAGCGCCATACGCGGCTCTAACACAATATACAAACCACCAAAATGTAACCGCCCGCGCCCACACGTCCAACGCGTCCGTGTTTTGACGACTCCGTCATTCCTTTGTCTAAATACTGCTTCATCTGAATTGTACTGGGCTAATACATTATGCAAGAATATAGTGACATATAACATTACATAAACCATATTTTAAACGTCCGTAATAACTAACGTAACTAATCCGTATTTTCACTTTGAGCAAAAATTTTAGATAAGATACGAAAGGGCTAAAAAATTTCAATTCACCTTCCAAAAAAAAAAAATGATTATGAAAAATTCACCGACCAATAAAAATTTTCATTTCTAAGATTGCAACCCACCTTTGCTTTTTATAATAATCAGTTTTTTTTTTATAATAATAAGCAAATGTTGTTTTTTCATAAAAAATTTATTGCATATTTAAATACAAATTAAAGGAATAACAAAACATTTTGCAACAAATAACATAGGTTTAAAACTGTTACAATTCATTGCTATAAAACTTTTTCTACATATGACCGTAGAAAGCTAACGGGAAATGTATGGATGGATACTATATATGGGTATTTAGGTGTAGAATTAAATTACAGTGACATATCTATGTGTTCTTCAACTTCACTTATAACTAAAATAAAAAAAAGACTAATTATTGACACTCAGAGTCATGTAATCAATGATTAATAAGGGAAGCCCTTTTAGAAATAATCAAACCTTAACCTACTTTTGATTAGAGACTAAAATCACCGAAGAAAACGTAAATCAAATCAACATAGTTTACGTTCCTTCAAAGTTAAAATGGACGAATCACTTTTAAAATATATTAAAATAAATAATGCATTAATGTATAAATAAGAAGTACTGAAATAATAATTTAATTAATAATAAATCATGAGATCCAGGTATGTAGTGTTCAAACAATGGAAATTTAAATGTAAACCAAATGACATTTAAAATTATGTTGTTGTAGACCATTATTCCACTTTTTGGTATAGTTATAATAAAAAAAGTGTATTAAACTATTAAAACTTTCGTGAGACATTTCACTATATAACTTATAAAACGGCTTAACTCACGTGCACCTCGGTGTCAGTACCGACTAGTTTCGAGCCCATCGGGGGCTC
>JAODUI010000025.1:4223642-4241299 GCA_027563995.1 Papilio gigon
TTTAAAAAATCTTATAACATCTTCGAAAGCATTTTCAGCAAGGCGGTTCAATCGTGACTATTGCGGAAGGAGGACCGCATACTGTGGAAGGCATTGGGAAAAGACTATGTCCATCTGTGGGCAGTCCGAGGCTGATGATATATATATCTAATTTACAAATTACTGTTTAATAAAAACCTTAAATCCACTGTCTGTCTCCCTTGTTTAATTTGTGTCCGTCTTAGTATACCGGGGCGTCGGTATCCTTTCACTGCGTTCGCATCAGTGTCGTCACCTTCAACTTTTAAAAGTACATAACTTATATCTTCATTAAAATAGCACGTCTTGTTACCATCGACGACCGTAGTTTCCTTATCATCATCATAGTTACTAGATACGTATTGAAATCCTCGTAACCCTTCGACACACTGAAAATAACATTGTTTTCTGTGAGAGTTCAACATTTGAAAAAAAAAATATTGTAACTATGGCAATATATAAACTATAATATAAAAAACAGTGTTACCATAATTCTGTAACGTAACATAATTACTATACAGGTCATTATTTTAAATAGAAATAAAAAGTAACTGTTTTGTGGCGAAAGATCTAGGTCTGACCCTACGGACGGTACTACTACCGTCCGTAGGGTAAATACGATTAACGTAAATAATGCAATTGAAAAAATACCTGATCGTTTGTTTGTGTAGAAGGAATGATTTGTTCTGCGTCATCATTCAAACCTCTTGGTAGATGTTCGAAATTCTCATGATTTCGCACAGCCGTCTCATTGCAGAATGTTTTAGTGCAAAAATTACAATTGAACCGGGCACTTTCTTCTTTCTATATGAGTTACAAAGAACATAATTAAAATCGCTTAATTGGCATAATTATCTAAGCTTCACGACTTTATATTTGAAAATGCATATATATGTATGTTTGTTAATAATACGCAAAATCATTAGTCAAAATATGGGAGAATAAAATGGCGATAAAATGTATGCCTTTACGTGTCATTTAATCATTTATTTACTATGTGGATCATAAAATTTTTTTATAGCACGTTTTCCATGTCCAAATAATAAAGGTGATAATATATTCAAAGTCGCCAGTGTATTTATAAAATTTACAAGTTTCTCTCACCACCGATATCAAATTAGTAAGACTAGGAATAATCTGGGCGCAATTTTCGTCCGTCAAATCCAAACTATTCATCATACTGTTGTCCCACATTTTCAAAGCGACTTCGTCAATCTTCTTAGCCTGCGAATACAAAGGCGTGGCTATTAAAGTTTTAAAAGAAAATCAATTAATACTTCTCAAATTCTATATATGTTCATATAATATTCAAAATGGATTGATTTTAGCTGGCATCATAATCATTAACAGAAAATATTGGTGTTTGACACAAAAAAACAACGTATTTTAGGTTAGGTTATCTTTTCAAATTTTGTGCGTATTAATTAGGAAAAATTGTTATCTTCTCCCAAAAAACTGTACAAGAATAGGTTTGGTGCAAAATATGTCAGTTATGCTGTCATGTCCAATGATTTGTTGGTTTTGTCATAAAGGAAAAATATTACACTAACCTCAACTCTTAACAATAATAATTTACTACCCCATTCAACGAAAATGTTCTATAAGATACATTTAAAACTATCGATATTTAGGTAATCAATAATACAGTACACATTTCATGTTGTAATCTGGACATATACTACTTTTTTACTTTTCATGAGTCTTATAAAAGAGAGATAGTTTTAAAAAGGTTTTAATTTCAGATGTTCAAGCAAAGCAATAAAATTTTTCTGTTCTTCTATGGTAATTGTTACATTGAATATCTATCTAAGAATTAAGATGAATGAATTAATAAATGTTTATAATTACCAATCTCCAGAACAGCTGTTCAGCAAGAATTTGTAAGCAAAAAGGCGGGAAAAAATACGTTTTTTTTTAATTCCGTGAGGTTGGAGTTGAGGGAGATTGCTAGTAATAAAAAATAGTATAAAATATAATATGTATGCAGTGGATGTATTTCAATTAAATTCACAAGTTAAATTTTGTACCACATATCAAAAACATTTCCTATTGCTTAGTTTTCAAATGTAATAAATACTTTTCGTTATAAGTTAAGATATGACACGTATTAAACGTCATATTGGTATATGGCAACACTGATCGTCGTGTCATTGAAATCGAACTAGCGAACGAGAAACGAGCACATATTTTTTTATTATATGACAATAATTTGTCAGGAAAATGATAAAAATAATAACTTATAAAAAATAGTTTCACGTATAAATTTATGTCTAGTGTCCATCAAATTAATTTAGATTTCCTGTGATTATTTATTCTGAAACCATGGCAGGATCAGCTTTGCGACGTCTCATGGCTGAATATAAACGTAAGTACGGGCCCTAAATACTTTAATGTAAAATATAATGAAACAAACAAGTGGAAAAAATGTATACTTTGTTCCGCCAAAATATTGCGACGTCTATCTAAACACAAAGAAAAGTAAAGTTGCACGCCATGTCTCTGTTCACTCTTTCTAAAGTATTTAAACGGTATTCATAATTATGTAGATATTTTTCCTATGATTTATATGTATTGTCTTAGATTTATGTTAAATTGATGCAGATTTTATTATATAATAACTATGGTAGTAGAGTTCAACATAGACCACATGCAAGTTATTTTAGCAATGGCCAGCAATTATGTGAACTAGGTGTTGGTAAACAAGTAAAAAGTTTGAGCAGTAGCATATCAATTAATTAACAGCTCATGTTTTAATGTGATGTACTATAATTTTGTAGTTCTGTTATCATTTGAAAGAGAGACAAAACATGCCAACAAAGGTCTGAAAATGTATGCTTGTACAGACTGCCAGGTGACTAGTGGCTTGCAGGTTGAAATGCAAAACATAACTCTATACATAATGATACAGGTACAAAATTAAGTAGAGGTGTGAGCCAGTTCACTGGTCTATTTCACTGAAGTTCAATAGTTTTAGTTGATTAACCCATGTCGAACATGAAGCAACTAAAGTGTATTTGCCATTGGACCATCACACTCGTAATATTACATTTTCATAAATACATTATTCGTTGAACTTATATTTAGTATGTTTATTTTTCAGAATTAACACTGAATCCTCCAGAAGGTATTATCGCTGGTCCAATAAATGAAGAAAACTTTTTTGAGTGGGAAGCATTGATAACGTGAGTGTTATTACTTTAAAAGTATAATTTTTAGTAACGAAAAACACAGAGAGATAACTGCAACATGGCTGTGCAAATTCCAACTGTTGACTTAACTTTTTCATTCACTAATGAATATTTTGAATTTTAAATGAATATGTTCATGTCGACTTTGCTCATTACTTAACCTTTTTCAGAGGCCCAGAAGGAACTTGTTTTGAAGGGGGAATCTTTCCTGCAAAATTAATATTTCCTCCTGATTATCCGTTAAGCCCCCCAAAAATGCAGTTTATATGTGAAATGTTCCATCCTAATAGTAAGTTTCCATTATGCACATTACATTGGTGTACATTATCATTTTTATATTGTCACAAGAAAGAAAGCAAAGATGTGTTGTTAAAGAGGTTATGCAACACTGTTAATGTAGGTACATGAAAGGATTTTTAACATAATTAAGAAATTATATTCAAATTCACATAGAAAATGTAATAATTAGCCTATATTCATAATCACTTCTACTTAATATTTAATAATTTCCATTTTTATTCTTAGAATACTTAATAAGGATTGCTAGTTAAGTATACATATTATGTAGGACATTTATATATTTGAGGTAAAATTATGTTAACGATGTGAAGGCCAATGCGGGGCAGGTGAGACGAGGGGGCGACCAATTGGCCACCTCATTAGGATAACATTTATGCAATGAATAATGGTCGAAGTGCGAAGTGCAAAATTTTAATTTACTGTAAACTCTTATAATATAATAATATTTCAAGAAAGTACTTTTATTTTAGTTTATGCTGATGGCAGAGTTTGCATTTCCATTCTGCATGCTCCAGGTGATGACCCGATGGGGTATGAGAGCAGTGCTGAAAGATGGTCACCAGTACAGAGTGTAGAAAAAATCCTTCTGTCCGTAGTTAGCATGTTAGCTGGTAAGATTCATCATCTGTCTAACTCTTTGAATGGAATGTAGTTATTTTTTTCACATGTTTTTTTGTTTTAGTAATGCATCTTTAGAATTCGGTTTACTTACTCAATATTTGAATGATTTTATGCTACCTTTTTGTTTTCTAATTTACAGAGCCAAACGATGAAAGTGGTGCAAATGTTGATGCGGCCAAAATGTGGAGAGAAGATCGTAAACAGTTCAATAAAATAGCAGAGAGACTCGTAAAAAAGACATTAGGCCTTCCATCTCCGTAGCCTTGTTACAAATAAAATATAGTAACAATCAACACATTACTCAAACATATGGTAAAATATTAACATTACAATATTGTGATATCTGGTAATATGACTTTTATGCTACATTACAAATTGTTATAAAATAGTAGAGTTTTACCTAACGTTAAAACTCATATTATATCTGGAGGCCAGATAAACAATAATGAGATGATATCGTATGAATTCCGGCCGCTGTTTTAGTCGTTGCAGTCCTCTTTATAGCTGTAATACGCTTTCCCGCCGGTCGCATAGTCCACAAGGTGTGGCCACCGGGGGTACAGTTTAAGGATATCGGTACATAATATAAAATGATACTCGATCCTGATAACTCCATTTTTTAATCTTCCCAATTTCACTTCAAGGAGATAAAAAGTATGCTTTCTGGTCTTTATATGTTAAAACTGTTAATAGTATTGCAGTGTGCATGTTAAAACATGGTCTCATTACTATCTTAAAGTTAGGAGAATAAAACAATGTATATTATATATGTTACAACGGTGAAAATATTTTTTTATTAAAGATTCATTAAAGAATTTTTGTTTTATTCAATAATATTAAAAAGTTATACATTGTCACTTAGACTTGCGGCCTCCCCAGTACGTCAACGTGTATGTTGAAATTCAAATAGAAAATTAATTAAAGATACGTAGCAACAACGAATATTGGTCAATTTGTTATTACTTATTATACAATAATTTGTAACGATAATTCACGGAAACTAATTACAAGATAAAATAATGAATACTCTTTAAATTTTGAAAACATTAGATGTTGGCAACATTTTGACCAAAACTTTGCAGGATTCATTATGTGCTCTTTGGTATTTGCAATCTGCTACTCTTTGAAAACCATAATTAAAAGGTGTGGTTATAGTGCGTTGCAGTGCGTTGGCGCTAGGGGCGCAACATCGGAAAACGTAGTATTGAGTCGTCGCCTAGGTTCCAAGCAGTTTTAGTTTGACGCAGTTTGAAATTTTTCATTTCTAAGGTATTTCCAAGGCCGGGCAGTAATTGTTGATCGCATTGAAGATTTATAAGGAAGGTAAGGAAAGCATCTTACAAAATAGGTTTTGATGACATTTAAACAGTACGACATAGATGGTATTCTATCTTTACAAAATGGACGTCAAATCATATTGTGACGTGATTATGTAAAAAATACGTCTTTCCTCCAGTCTTTACAAGAATTCGAATACATTATAGTGATTTGAAAAGTTTTGACACATGTATGTTTTTAATGCATTTATTTTTGAGATGTATTTATATTTGTACAATGGAATGCGGTGGGTAACAGTTATGATGGCATCCGACAAGGAGGCATGGCGATGACTAGCTAGTCTCGTTAATGACTTCATATAAATTAATTATTCTGAAGCGATATTGCTACCAAGCTTACTTTTACTAAAACGACTGCATTACTTTATTTGTACTTCAAGTTTATTGTGCTCTTTTGTTTACATTGTCATATAATCGTGTTATTTTGGCTTTGCGAATATAAGTAGGCAATACATCGGCTGGTTTATTTAGTACAATAGTGGTGTTTGCTTATTTTTTTTAGTTGCAGTCAAAAATACGTCTATTGTTAATTGTTTTTGACTAACAGCAAACAATATACAAAAGTTACTTAAAATAAACTAGGCACACTAGATATTTGATAACGGTTCAGATATTTATCAAATTTTTACCGTGTGGTATTTTTTTTCGAAGATTTATTTTCATTTCAGTCATATTTGGATACACGCAAAATATGACGCATTTCATATGTTGCTTCATATGGTATTTTTCCTCTAATTACCTTAAATGACAATTATTTTAGATTACAAATTGAGTTGTTTTCTTTGTTAAACAGGTGTCCTGATAAAATGTGTACAATAAATATTCATTGATTTCTTGACTGAAAAAATAGTGATTTAACCTAATTTACTTATGTTCAATATTGAAGAGTTTTAGTGTTAGAAGACTTCAAAACTAACATGATATTTTTTTTACATTTTAGTGTTTAAACTTGGCAATTTTGGATAATGGTTAAATGCTTATCATATTTTCAAAGCAAGAAATTATATTTGTAATGTACATGTCTTGTCTAGATCATCAATATTTCAATACTATAACATTAGCAGTCAAAGTATATGTAAATTTATGATTTCTATTCACAGCGTGGCGAAAATACAAGTAAGATGTAACTTTTTTTTAAGTTTATCTTGTTATCAAAATTCAATGTTTTTATCTGAAATAAATTATGTTCCTTAAGACATAATTATCATACTACCAAAGTTGTTTAGACATGAAATTCTTTCCATTCATTTCTTCATAAGTTTAGTTGATTTTAACAATGGAGGTCATTATTCTTGACTATTTATTGTTAATGATTCCAGTGTTTGTATCAAAGACTCAGTTTATTTGAATTTTCATTGTTAAACCTCTCTATTAATAATAAAATTGAACAATACTGGCACTCAAATCATACAAATGAATGTTTTTTAAATAGATTTATCAAATATTGATACTTTTGTTACCAATTGATTACTAATTTTGTTCAAATATTCAAGGTCTTTCAAAGCTATCAAAGTATCCTGTTCCAAATAAAGATGCAAATAATATGAAGAAAAAATATTTCATTTATAGCATGTATTATTTGATACCAATGATAATTACCTCACTTGAAATATATGACTGATGTCTGGTTATACGAATTGATATTCATTTCTTTACAAGATTGTTTGAAGGCCTTCATTTAAAACTGAGTATAGATTTAACTTGTATCCTGCATCTTTAGAGTGGATTAAAAAAAGTTTTTATGACCATAAAACAGTGAAGCGTGTTTGTAGTAGTCAAATTTTATTTATAAAAGTATAAGTTTGATGTAAAGGTGCTGTGCTGGTTAATGATTATTTATTTGCTGTTCACTTTTTTATATGTTTTACAAAAAATGTATGTTTTATAAGTTTGTAGAATTGTTAATGTTTTGTTAATTTAACAAATTGAAAGTAACCAAAATATTATTATGCATTGTTTCAGGTACTTGTATCTGTCGGGAGGCTATGACAGGAGAATAATTGAAAAAAAAAAAAACTAGTGCTTCATTAAAATAAATATCAAAAATTGTTAGTCTTCAGTATGCAGACTATTAAATGTGTAGTGGTTGGTGATGGGGCTGTTGGTAAAACATGTCTTCTGATCAGCTATACAACCAATAAGTTCCCATCCGAATATGTGCCAACAGTCTTTGATAATTATGCCGTAACTGTAATGATTGGTGGTGAGCCATACACTTTGGGACTTTTTGATACTGCAGGTAAAACACATTTTACTTTGGATATTTTTTGCTTGATTACCAATAGCCTAATGATCATGGGTACGGACCACGGATCTAGCGGTCGTAGATTCTAATCCCGCTATTTGACTACTTTAGTATATTCTAACACAAGCTTTTTCAACTTTACTGAGAATAGTTACAAGAAATGTTTGTAAAATAATAAAAATCTACTAATATGTAGTTTTACACAAAAAAAAAACAATTATAGATGACTATGTTCTTTTGTTTGTGACAAAACATTATTTGATATTGAAATATTAAATATAGCAATGTAAATCTTATTTTAGGTCAGGAAGACTATGATAGACTACGGCCATTGAGTTATCCTCAAACAGACGTTTTCCTTGTGTGCTTCAGTGTGGTGAGCCCGAGTTCCTTTGAAAATGTAAAGGAAAAGGTAATGTAGAAACCTTGAAATACTTAAATTATAATTTATAAATAATTTTTATGTAGCTTTGATAATAATTCAAATATTATTTTTTTAGTGGGTGCCAGAAATAACTCATCATCAGCAAAAGACACCATTCCTGCTCGTTGGGACACAAATAGATTTACGTGACGATCCAGCAACTATGGAGAAACTTGCTAAAATAAAACAGAAGCCAGTGTCTCTTGAACAAGGAGAGAAACTTGCTAAGGAACTCAAGGCTGTCAAATATGTGGAGTGTTCAGCTCTGACTCAGGTTTGTATTACATTTTTAAGAAAATTTTAATTTTAATTGTATTATAAAATTTGACATGGTTCAATTTTATTTAGAAAAGTGTTTAATGCTATTTTTTTAAGTAAAATCTTTGATTACATCTATTAAAGATGGCGGCGATGATGAGGGATTTCGAAAATGAAACACACGACTTAGTAGGGTTGCGCACTGTCCGAATCGCGACCGCACAGTAATCTAGCCATAATAGATTTATTATTTTTTACTATGGACAGACAAAACATTTTTGAAACTACCTAGGTAGTTTTTATTAAAACCGTAAACAATAGTAATGGTAGAAAAAAATAACACGAGGTAGGGCTCTTAAAAGGGTATCCTCAGCAATAGTAGTTTTGGCCTTCGGTAAAAGAACTTGAATAAGGTTCGAATTTAAATGAATTATAGTGTATTTATAAGAGATCCCTTGCATTAACTTGAAGTTGTTATCAGTTCGGTAAATATATTAGTGGTAAATTATGTTTTCAGAAAGGATTGAAAAATGTATTCGATGAAGCTATCCTTGCGGCCTTGGAGCCTCCGGAGCCACCCAAGAAAAAGGGATGCAGGATTCTGTAATTTGTGCGATTAAATATCATGCATGTGTTAAACCCTAAAAGCTATCAAATATTTATAAGCTATCACTGTAATATTCAGCATATTTTTATAATCTAATAACAATTATTAAATATTATGCCATATTTAAAAATATTGAATATAACAGCTGAAATCTAACTGCTCATACTATCTATCTTATTGGGCCTCATATTTGATAAGCAAGTTTGCACTAAACTATATGAACAACCTGTGCCAGCACTGGGGGCGTCCATGGCAGCCCCACCAGGCCACTAGCGTGAGTGCTTTTATTTTATGACACCTGTGTATTGAACATGGATAGTTCCACATCTAATACTAGTTTGACATGAAAGCAAAACAATGCAGAGTAATAGACAGTGCAGTACGACAGTCAACAGTATGTATTTTCAATTAATAGCAGTACAGCATCTATTCCTCTGCCTCAGCAACAAGGACAAGGGATGTTCAATTAACTGTAGTTGCTTGAATCGGTGAAATATTAATGCACAATTTTGCTAAGCACATTGATGAAGCTTAAATTGTTACAATAAGTATTGAGATGAACTTAAATAATTTATTGTGCAGTAAGAAAATTATGATTTGTATTTAGTTACTGGCCATGTGTTATTATTTAATTTCGGACATTAGTTTGCTGGCCAGAACCTTTTTTTTTTCTATATTTAATTGTATTACTATATATTAAATCATAATCATGAAGTATTTGAAATATAAAATGTAAAGAGCAATTTCTAGGGAACGTTGTATTTAATTTGATTACATTATATTATATATTTGACATGAGGAAATATAGAAAAATGAAAAAGTAATAAGAGATTGGTTTGATGAATGTTATATTAAAATCATATACTACTTTAGGCAGTCCACTTTTAATTATGGATATAATTTTTCACAGTATTATACAGAAACAACTTAAATCGTAAAACTAAAGCATAGTTTTCTTTTCTTTTATGAATTCTAAACTAACGCTTGACCACGATCCCACCCGATACCAAGTGATATGGTCGAAATATGGTACGAGCTAGTTTAGTAAGTGCCTATTCACTCTTCTCTTGAAGGCTGCCGTCGTTGGACGGAAACACTGACGCCGGCAACTTATTCCACTCCTTTGCGGTGCGTAGATTGAACGAAGATTCAAACCGTTTCGTTCGAACGCCCGGCACTTAGTCTAAGAGGGGTGAAGACCTGCCGTGTGTCTAAATGTCCGATGGTATAATGGGGATGGGGGATTAACTCGTGTAATTCCTGTGCACACTCTCCAATATGTAACCTGTAAAACACCGAAAGGTTAGCCACTTTGCGCCGGTGCTCAAGACTTATAAATGGTCTTCGTCACCTATTAACTTTTTGGCCCGCCTCTCCATGAATTCCAGTGGCGCGAGTTGGTATTTGACTGCTCCTGCCAATTGTGGCAGCAGTACTCCACACGTGGCCGGATTTTCGCTTTGTACAGAGGCAAAAGCTGTCCAGGTGTAAAGTACTGCCGTACCTTTGAAAGGACTTCGAGCTTCTTAGCATTTACCTCCGCCTTGGATTCGCTGAACCGCCCGAAGTTGAGGTTGGCCGATAATTCGGCACCCAGTAACTGGAGGCTGTCTGTGGATTCCAAAGACACGTTTTGGAAAGTCTGAGCTAATGTGACTGAATACTGAATGTGAATATGTCTAGAAATTCATAATTAAATACCAATGGTGACATGAGCCCCGTGCAGTATATAAGAACGTACACGTTTTGAAATAATGTATTTTTAAATTTCAAATAGACTACCTGGATTTGGACATTTATAACTTTTTTGTTTGTAACAAGTAGAATACCCTTTAATACTTTTACCCGGCTGTATGTTATATCTTTTAATATTATTAACGCCTATCCTAAAATATAACCAATTAAAAGAAAACAATTGCAAATTAAATAATTTGCTTACCATTTAATTTACATAATGTATTTATAATTTCTAAAGGTAAGAATGTACCTTTAAATTTTTGTATTCCGTCTTAATGATAATGGATGAAGATTTTGCTTATTAATAGAATTTTTAATTTATAATTATGTATTGGTTTTCATAATTATGTTTGTAATTAGATTTAGGTGTATATTGATGTACTGGAATTTATATAAATGTATTGGATTTCTTCATCATTTGGTTTGTAATTAGATTATGTTTATATTGATGTAATAAAAATAAGACAAATAAGTTTCTTTTCTCATTGCACTGTTTACTCCATATGACCACAATTCAATCCTTAGTGATGTAGACGACTCTAAATTTGGTACGGCAACAATGCATAAGCTAAGATTAAAGCAAATTGTAAACATTCATTATTTCTATTTTTAGTTTTTTATAAGATGGCGATAAATTAGAAAATACGCCATCTGTGGGCCAAGTACTAAAGTTTGTCTCGAGGTATTCCGCATCGTCATAACTTGTATGCGCTTTCTTGGTGTACTATACGACCGTTAGATGGCGCTGTACAAATATAAAAGCTACATCGCAAATTTTCGCGTTGGCCCTTAGGTGTTAAGTGACCACTATTGGACTACTACTCAGCATATGCAATGTATTCTATAAAATCGGTCAAACCGTTTAAAACGACAGATCAAATTGTCCATAAAAAAATAAAACAGCCGCCCAATATCGGAAACATTTCATCACGGAATGCAAAAATGTATAAAGACTCTTTGGATTGAATTAAAATTAGGTAAAGTATCGTTTGACAATTTAATTTAGTTTTAATTGGCTTTAATGTACTTATAGATTTTCAGAAAACCGATCCTATCTTGTTCACGAGCCGGTAAGGTTATGACAATTTTGACGGAATGAATTTTTTAGTGTTTTTATCAGTTTAACACCCTCTTTTTAATTATTAGTTTTAAAAATATCAAACTTAAATTGTGTACGAAGTTTTTTAGTTGTGCAATAAGAAAATTTCAAGTAAAAATGAGTGACAGATTAAAGTTAACAAAAGGTCAATATTTTATTTTAATGTACATTTATATTACCGGCTTAGAAATAAAAGAAAAGACGTATTTATAGAAAATAAATCGTGAAGTCGTAAAAATGCGTGTCACCGGCAATATAGTACACAGCACAGCATTATCTTTCGATACGGCGGACGATCAATGGGTCCAGCATATACGAAAATCGCTGGCCAATTATCAATGTGCAACTTAATTTGCTACTGACTGTATATCACTTCAGCTCACGTCTTCCAATCGATATTTTACATCAATATTTGAAAACGAACAAATATTCATGCATGTTCATGAAATCATGGAAAATATCACCATCATGATATCTGTTGTTATTTAAATAATTTGTAAAGTAGATTTTTAATATTCATATTTTACTCGAACAGATAAACACCACAAAAGTACCAGCAGCTTAGCTGGTGTACTATTGGATGGATCTCTTTCAGAAAGAAAGTTACTTGTTAAAGGTGAATCTTTATTTATCATACGTTTGTTTAGCATCTTTTTCACAGAAGACAAACATCTTATAAGAGCAAAGAGAAAAACAACAACTCATGATTAGCCCTTATCTGCCCACCGCTGGACATAGGCCTTTCTCAATGACTACAGTATGCGGTCTTCCGCCTTCCGCATACAACGACTTCCCGCTGTCCGCACTAAGTTGTCGGTCCACCTGGAGAAAAGAGTCCTCACACTCCTGGCCGTAAACTGTGGCCTCTATTCCGACAATTTCCTACCCCACCTAGCTTCGCTGGCCCGACAGATGTGACCCGACCATGTAATAAATCAGTTCAGCATAAACAAAAATTATTTAATTTCCCACACTCCAAATAATAAAGTTTATGTAAATCGTAACGTAAAACTAAATTTCAGCAGCAAACCATGAAGATAAATTTCAATTTGCGGAAACCCGATGCACGGAATTACAAGAAAAGCTATCTGATTTAATTAATAATTCCAAAAGACGTAAGAACCTTAAAAAAAGAAGGTAATTGTGAAATTTCGATGTAGCACTTCTTTCCTAAAATTACTCATATGTGTAACAAACTAAATTTAACTGTGCTGGGAACAAAGGCTGTCCACAAGTGTCTTTTTCCACTGGTCTAGCTACCTTCTCTTTGTGGAAATAGGGCCTAATGTTGAACCTCCGCCATCTCCCTCTTAAGACGTAACCTGGAATAAATTTACTACTAGTTACCCTCACTAAGGTCGTGGTATTCAAGTAGTTAAAGAATCAGATGTGTTTAAAAAATGTGTCTTTTCTATTGTTAAAAATTGTTTTTGTTATACCCAAATATTGACTTTCTTACATAGTGCAACTGGACTCAACACTATAGGAAAGATGTCTGAGTTTAACCCAGATTATGTTACGATAAGAAAAAAGAATCCTAAAAGTGAGTTTTATTTTTATTTCACACATTTTGCATCGACATTTATAAAAGGGCAATTAAAGCCCTTAAACTTTAACATCTTTTGTTACTAGTGGAAGTATTGTCACTTTATCTTACATTATTATTACTTCGTTTATCTAGGACAGTGTAAAGAGGAAACCTTTTGCGAATGGGACAACGAATATGCACAGACCGGCAATAACGCGTAAGTACCATTATCTAAATAGAAATTCCTTGGTCATAGAATTAATTTTCTATTCATTTAAATAATTTATTTGTCTAGTACAACTGGCATGAACTCCTTGGGAAAAGTGTCGGAGGGGAACGCAGACTATGTAACAATAAAGAAAAAGAATCTAAAAAGTGAGTTTTTCATTTATGTCAGTTACTAACGTCGGTTGTATCGAAAACACACTAAATATACGTTGATTTGTAAATTGTATAAAAACACATTTAAATTTAAAAAATCACCTTCACATTATAGGACAAAGTAAGGAAGAAACGACCTTTTGCGAGTGGGACAACGAATTTGCTCAGACAGGCAATAACATGTAATTATGTTTTAATAACCATTAAAGTAGAATTTCTATTGGAAACATGGTTACTAATTCTACTACTTACTATCTAGTCGTAGTAAATGAATTAACGTTATGGAATTTTTGTTTTTCAAATTAAGTTGGTAAATGTTGCAATTAGTTAAAATTCTGCCTTAGTAATTGTATATTTTTAAATGATATTTATTCGCGTAATACTGATGGAAGATCATCATCTGTTTCACAGGTCACCAGTACACGAAGCTAATGGCGTGAGAGGCGACGGAGAAAGTAAATAAATTAATATATTATTATTTTTTTAGCAATAAATTTCCATTTATTGTATATACCATACCTGACGTTGTACAGTTTATAATCTGTTGAGTCATATGAAATAATTTTCTTTATCAATTATGCATATTTCCACAATTTCAATTACAGACCATGCATCCAAATCATCGCGTCATAGCGTGGCTTATAAAACGAGAAGACGCTCTAGTATGTATCGCAGTAATAACATTGTTCCGTACACTTTTCTTAATCAAATTTAGACTAATGAATCGGTTGACCATTTTATGGTAACGATTAAAGGAACTTTTTAAAGAATAGTTAAATTAGTATATAACTTCTACCTTTGATTACCATTATATTTTGATCTTCATCTGTCAATTTGTTTTGCAATGTGAAGATGATGTGATTGAGAATCCGAAACGGCCCGTAGTGGAACTGTTCAATATGAACCGCAGCGAGTCGTCCGGCGACTCTTGGCAAGAAAATTATGCTGCGTCTCAAAGAAAACATGGTGGCGGTGGTAACAAAAAAAGTATATTTAAAACAACCTAATTTAATTATTTGTAACAGGACAAAAGTAAGTCAATTGTAAAGCAATCATAGCTTTCAAGTTATCTACCATTCTGTGTACATTGAATTTAGAATTTGTTTGCAAAAATGTATTTAAGAAAATTATATAAGTCTATAAAAATATAAAACTTCATTGATTTGTAGTGCTGATAATATATTTAGACAGAATTCTTAATAAAAACAATTGGGCGGTGAAAAAAAAAAGTTTTTTTGAGCAAGTTTGTTGTGAATAGTTAGGAGTTAAATCGATATTTTCAGCGTACGCTGTCGTGCGAGGCACTGTACCCGCGCCTGTTGCCGAAAGTTGTACTGAAAGTGGAGATGAATCTGCGAAAAGGGTGATTATTTTTTTTTTACTTGCAAAAACGTTTGCTGATATTGCGTTAATTATCCACCTAGCTCTCTGCCTATTTCGATTTTCTATGTTTGTATACATTGTTATAAAGTAAAGACGGTATGTATCCACTGACCAATATATAATTATTCTAATACGTCAATCGTAGGTTGACAACAATAAATTGATTCAATTTTGTGCAGAGCAAAAAAATAAGAAAAGTGATGAAGTTTATGGTGCGGCGGCGCTACGAGTTGCCGACAGTGTCGTCCCGGTCGAAGCAAAGGAGCACTAAGGCATACGAACCCAGCACAAATAAAGCACATATACCCTTCGTAACATCTAAATCGGCAACGCCGTCGCATAACGTGGGCCTGAATATTCAACAGGTATAAACAGATTGTTCATTTCTTACCAATGCATCACACATTGCACTAGTGCAAAATTACAATTCTTATGATTGCTGTACGATGTTTTGACATCAAATCATTGCTTTTTTGTGATTACCTCGTAAATTTTTTAACGCTAATATTGTTTTCTATTAGTAATTTTTTGTAGGTCCTGCATGGCCTCAAAATTAACCAACCAATATCAGAAATTCCTTCCACGATGGCTCATCATATGGGTAACAATTTTTGTAATACAAAAAGTTCTTGTGGTAATATTTTAGTGTGTTGTACTTAAGTCACACTAGTCAGGAAAAATATTTTTGACTTAACTAATACGCTTTAATACAACACAACATAAATAGTCGTTAGTTGGGGAACCCTGAGGATCAGGTACTTTGGAAGGTATTAGGTAGACAGCGGCCTTCATCAGTCATCTAGCAGTATACTTACAGAGGCTGATGATAAATTACTATGACCAGAAACTATTTTTGTTTTTGGTCCTTTCTGAGATGATGTAAAGAACGTGGTATAATATGTCCATGTGTTACAGGCCTTCGTCACTGCACCAGTGACGCGGGTGTTAAGGATGAGGTAATTTGTTTGAAGTAATACGATGAATTAGTGTCTGGCTAACTGTTGGTTTTAACTGCCGTTATTCCGATATACATCGCTAGGTCTTTATTCTTTTCGTTGAGCATCGGATGGACCACTTGTTCAAGAGTTTTTAATTCGAGATTAAGAATTTAGATGGTTGACCTAATGTCTATTTGGACTTTGTTTTATTGTTGCAATATTTCTATTAATTTAACCCATAAATTAGGTCCAGGTAAAAGAGTTAAATGTGCTGAAGCTCGGAAAAGTAACCGTGACGCTGCCAAAATACAAATCAATGTCATTTGATCAGCTGTTGAGACTGTATGAATCTAACAACGTCATCGTTGGCAAGTTTCTAAAAACCGCCAGTTGCCGAAAACGTAGGCCCTCGTTGAAGAGGTATGTAGATTTTGACCCATCTGACAAAATAAGTTACATCTCTTTAGAACTGGTGAGAAAAAAAAATTATCGAGTTGGTTCAATTATTTCTTTAATTTTGTTTTCTTTTTTATGCTTGTGTTTTGTTTTTTTGCGCAAATCTAATCTTTGTTTGAAATTGGAATAAGAAAACAAAAGAACCTAAACAACCGAAAAATTTATATGAATCTTTATTTCTGTCAAGTTACCCCTGAAGCTCGGCAATGTCATATAAACTTTGAATGCTATTCCAGAATCAACCCGTCGAAAGCTCTTACTTTCAAATGCCACACTGAGGACAGTGACGATCTCATTGACCAGCAGTCCTTCAGTAGCAGGCCGCCGCGCTGACATTGTTCTCTTTGGATCCTTTTGAAAATTAACAGTATTATTTTACATTTAATAATAATAAAATGTATAAGAAGAAATGATGACAATGTATGTGATGATTTTAATCAATAACAACACCTTTTGGTTATAAGAAAAAAAAACGTAAATTTGCAAATAAATGACCATATTTCTGAAGGAAAATGGATTTTATTGAAACATCTCTTAACTTGCGAGCGTCAGATAATTTTTTCTTATAATTGAAGGGGGCAAGCGAGCGGCGGCATCACAAGAGTGTTCACCGACGCCCATTTACACCTGCAATACTAGAAGAACCATAGGTGCGTTAAAATCACTGTTTGTATAAAGGTGATTATGTGAGGGGATTTAAATTAAACTTCAAATACTAATTTTATTCCATCAAGACAACATGTAATTGATAATTTTAAATAATGAATTATGAAGTAGACTAATAAATTTATTCTACACTTAAGGGTCCCTCGGTTCCATTATATGTATTGACGCTGTAATGTGCAATTAGAATTTAATTCAATGTAAAGATTAATAGAAATGTTTTACATAATTTTTATAGTAACAGAGCGCAGGTTTGTTGATTCGGATGAAGGGGATCTTGAATAAAGAAAGACACAAATTCGCCCTCTATTTGAGACAATTGATAATAAGAAGGTGTATTGAATCGATGAGTATACATTTAGAGGCAAGAGCAAATATAATTCATATATGTAGTTTGTTAGTCATCATATCAGCCACATGTCGCCCACTGCTGAGCGTAGGCCTCCCACAAAGATCGCCACGACGACCGGTCAC
>JAODUI010000025.1:4257548-4279045 GCA_027563995.1 Papilio gigon
AGTGAGCGACGGGCCGCGAACGCGCGATAGTACCGTTCCCACTCACCCTGAAGATGAGCCCCCGATGGGCTCGAAACAAGTCGGTACTGACACCGAGTTGCACGTGAGTTAAGCCGTTTTATAAGTGATATAGATTCTTTTTTTATGTTTTAATTCAAAAGAAAATCTATATCATAAAATGGCATATACAAGTAGAAAAATAATTATAGATAGTTAAGCCTTTATTCTATGAACACTTTTTTACAGTAAATTTCAGTATTCAACAAGGCAAGGGTGAGAAAAAAAAATATTTATATGTTATTTACAATTACATTACAATTGTAATCAGGATGCCTTTCGACATATAAAAATAATTACTTGCCCATATTGATAGCCGATTTATATTGTAAATCAAAACGGACTCGTTATTTAGGATATTTTATTAAAGTAATTCTTTAAAATTAACGCGTTTTACTTTTTATTACATGAATACACAGTTTGCTGTCTGTCCAGCCAGCGTATGTTATTTATCTGAGACAATAAAATTCTTTTGTATATCGTATTATGCCAGATGTAGTAACTGTGAAGGAATGCGCAAGACCCTCGGGTCGAGCTTATTTTCTTTGCCCGTTCGCGCGTGTAATCACATGCAGACTCAAATGAAAATCTTTTACCTTCCTACAACATTTCTTACTAACGTACATATATGAAACGACTTGGTTTTAAATAAGTTTAACAAAAACAAATAGGAAAAATCATGTTATCTACAAAAAAAAAATTGAAATTAATTTCAATACTAAAGAATATTTCGTCTTGCCTTATAAATTTGCTTGAGTTATTTTTTATAATTATTTTTCAAAACTGTAACAAAAATATTTGTATTCTTTTAACCATAAAATTCCACAACACCACCTAAATTTGGACATAATCTGATAACACAACGCATCTTCAGTGACATATGTTAACTTCTTCAATCTCGATACGAAAATGCACCGTTATAAAATAAGTTAAAGTTCATTTTTGTTTACCCCATTGTATATTTACACACGTATGAATTGCACATTTAGTGGCGAGGGTGCGAAAACTTGTTGTTATCTCGAACGAGGCCAATTTCGGCAAATGGATACTAAGTCCTAACACTCCTATCTCTTTTCGCGGCGTTCTTTTAAAATATCGACATGCGAGGTATCGGTCGGACGTGTGAACCGACACGCAATTTGGGAAGGATTTGCTTTATTGCCGCTGGGCTAAGTCGATGTTACACCGCGAGCTCGTATAGGACCTTTAAAACATTCTTCACTTTAACGGCTCCCGTAATCAAGTGTAATGTTCACCTTAAGTAGAGAAGCTATTTTTCTCATAAACTTATCACAATATTTTATGTTGAAATTGGAGTAGAAAGTAATAATGATTGGAAGTATTTGCAGTAGTGAATTAAAAAACTAAGGGAAGAGAAAAGGATGATTAGACTTGAGAACCTCTTGAGAACTTTTAGACTTGAGAATTTTACACACATCAGTCAATTAATATATTGCTTTGCTTTAGGGATATACAGTACACTGTACGTTAAAATCGTATTGTTTTATTTTTGTATAGCATCAATGGTATAATTAAATTCTTTTGGTATATTTTGACACGGTGTTAGTGATAAAGAGGGTGGGTAGATGGCGTCACCGGACCACGCTTGCCGCCTCGTCGGCCGTCCCTTTGAGTGCAAGCCATGCGAGAAGTCATCCACTTATCAGCGCGATCTATTGCCGACATTTTTCCCGTTTTTCCCCGACTCCTCGCCTCGCCGAACTGTACCCGTAACGTGACATAATTGAATCAGCCAGCCTCGCCGACTCGCTTCCGTTCTGGGATTGTTTCGAATTAATCACGACGTAAGCAAACAGTTATGCTTATTGAATTAGAATCTTGTATGACGTTCAGTAGACCGGATAGAACGTTGTGATAACATTTTTGTAAAAGAAAAACTACACCACCTTACATAGACGATGGTATATACAATACGTGTTACAGGAGTTCGCAAAAACATTGGTTAATTATAAGGTTACAAGTTAATTTTTACAATCGAAAAAGTTAAAACATCAAGCAATATTTATAGACAATTTTTATAAAGAAGGTAAAAGAAGATAGTGAAGACATAAGTACTAAATTGTCATATAATAATTAACAAAGTGACAGCGGGGTGCATGTTCGTCTTGTAACTATTTTAAAATTGTCTGTGGCATTAACTGGCTCGTGAAAGAGAGCGTAATTGCCAACATATACAGAAGAGATGGTAAAGCTTCGCAAAATAAACGGCACAAGCGAAGCTCTCCGCCTGTAATTACCAACGTACAAGTGCTATCAAATAAAAATACAGTCGCATCGGTAAAGGTTTGAGGCGCTCGTTTCACGCCAACTGTAATTCTATTTGAAGTGAGACTCAAAGCGATGTTGACTGCTTCCCCTCACTCCGTATCCCATACAAAGAATAAGGTTTTTCATCCCTCCTCTGTCTATACGTATTTATCTCGGTGAGATCGGTATTTGACTTTGTAGTGTACATTTATTTCGAATGGGGTAATTGTTTAATACGTGATCTCTTATATCTCATTTGTTAATCTTTGACTCTCGATTACTACGTGGTGAAGCTGGTTGTTTGTACATTGATACGTTGATATTGAGACAAATTCTGATATTTACTTTTTAATACAAATTGTATTATTTTTCGAACGCATACAATCACAAGTTATGAACATTAATAAGCTTTTCGAAGGTGTGTTGGGACAGCTAGTGATAGTGGGGAATAAATTAAAGTAATTAGTAGAACAAGTGCGGTGGGTGCGTCTGATGCAGTTTGCGGTGTGCCGTGCAGCGCGGTGGCACGGTGCGACACAGTGCGACGCGGTGTTACGCGTTTTGCTCGGCTTTTTGCAGCCGCGGCCGCCCTGTCACCGACGACAGCCGCTACTGACCGCGACCATAGTGATGACCATATTGTCTAACAAAATTGATCTACAAAATTTTATTAAACTGTTAATTCACAGCCTTACCTGTTGTGTATTCATTATGTGTAGCGTAGGACATGTTCTATAAATTAATCGATTTTATATTTAACAATTTTATTTTGTTAAAATACATACGTTGAAATACATAAATAAAATTTTTAAGATTACTGGTAAATTGGTTTATTCCAATTATCAATTGTTTTTTATGAATATTAATTCTATTTATGTTAGTTAATGAAAAGAAAAGACTTTGAGTACCAAAGATACTAAATATGGACTCTTGACGAGAACACTCGTTTAATGAAAATTATTTCTGTGTTAAAAGTGCCACAGGGTAGCGTGGGATATCGATATTTCAATAATGACGGATAATGCAAATTATCGATATTTGATTTCGTCGACGAGCCTAGTTCTGGCGGTGACGACGTGTTTTGTGCGGACGCCACGTGATGGCGTAATTAGTGCGTGACCGCCGGCCGGCGTCACGTCGACACTCGACACGTCGCCCGCCTATTTACAACTCTGACATTGTAATTTTAACCGTATCTGTGTACAAATTGTCTGTTTATATATATCCATGACACTGTAGTTGATGTAAACGACAGTTTATAGAGACCCTCGAATAAATACGTGCCGATGTATATTTATATGTATGTAACAAGATGAGAAAGTTTCAGTTGCGTGTCGAGCAATCAATCCGCGGTAAATTATA
Source organism: Papilio gigon (assembly GCA_027563995.1). Taxonomy (NCBI): domain Eukaryota; kingdom Metazoa; phylum Arthropoda; class Insecta; order Lepidoptera; family Papilionidae; genus Papilio; species Papilio gigon. The sequence continues at coordinate 4,261,236 of JAODUI010000025.1, forward strand.
TAAAAAATACATTTCAAGCTTGAGCTGACTGCAAGATGGTTTCTTTATTAGTTTTCCCGAAGGCATCCGCGCCCGGATCGCTGGGGACGTGTGAAAAAATCTCGCTCCGGATTAAGCGCCCGTTTATCGAGCTCCGAAGCGGACTTATTGCTGTAATACAATCTCTGTTATGTCGCGCTCGGATTATCCGTATCAACGTGTTTTACAGGAAAATGTTACAGTCGCCGGCGCACCGCACCATGTATGTTAATATCGTTTTACTTTGTCTCAATTTTTGTTTGCATGACATTTTTACATCATCTCCATTAATAAGACAATTCGTTTTTTTTTTGTATTATATCAGTATGTAATAACATAATCATGTGTTTAACCGTTACACACATTATGTTGTTATAAAGAAATATGAAAGTAATGAAAGAGTTTGCTTAAATTAAATTACTCAACAAGAAGACTTTTTTTCAATTTATGTTATTTATTAAAAAATATTATAAAACGGAAAAACTGGAATTAAAAAATGTAACAAAGCGGCTAAACGTCTGGTCGTATCTATCGTTTGAAATCTACGCAAATTGAAAACGCCATTATCGAGTGTAAGCGATTTGGGCGCAGCTGGTGCGGGCTACGCCGCTACGCCGCTACGCCGCGACGAGCCGCGACCGCTACGGTTAAACTGTAAGACCTACGTATATACACTATAAACACGATGATGATGTTTTTCTAACATTTGTAACCTAAAATCATTTAAATTGACTTCTCTCTTTCTTATAACTATGTCGGTCGGTGAAAAATGGACGCCTTGGACTGTTATTGTTAAATATTTTAAAAAAAAAATACATACTTATGCTTTGCTTACTGTAATAAAACTAATTCATAATAAATGGGTCTTTATTATTTTTGTATACTTAAAAAGAATGTCATTGAACATAATTTTGCATGTAAAAATACTAAAAACGAAAACATGACGAACATTGAGAAGTCGTTAGGGTGCGCATCTCGTAAATAAGTGAGCTGTTGGCGAGCGGGGCGTGGAGAGAATCTAAAACTACACATCGAAGCGGTCGTTACATAAAAATGCTGCATTGAAAATAATGTTTCAGTGATATGTTTCAATAATTCTTGTAAAAATTTATTTATAAATTATTGTTTTATTTTTTCAATGTACTTAGTAATTATGATTACGAATTATATTTTATCATATGTACTCAGATTATACAAATGTTGAAACTATTAATTTATGCTTCATGTTCGACCCTATTCACCGCGTTTTAATACGAGCGAGACTAAGAGTGATTAATGACCAAGGGGCGCACGAAGCGATGCATCCTTGATTTGTGGAATTTTATTGACTAATTTATTTAATTTTGAAATCGTTATTAATGTTAACATTTTTACTATCTTGACCGAGCTTCGAGTATTACTTTGTACATAGGTTGTTAGCATTTAAAAGCTGAAGTTTTCTTCGATGCGATGCAGTTCCTAGTAGTTCTAGCGAGCGTTTAAAATTTTTTTTCATAAAAATATTATCAGATTATTGGTCATTTACTAATATTTCTTGTAATATTCCAACTAGGGTCTAGGCTAATGCTAGAATAAGGTTAACGATAATTGTCGATGGCCGGGATTCTAACGCGCAATCAAACGATCTGAAATCCGCACCATTAACCATTAGGCTATTGGCGCTCCGTGCTATTTATTATTATCAACTTAATCATCGTCAACATTATCGATTTTATTAATTTTGTTTATATTTTAGGTACTGCTATCATTTTTGTTACGTTTTGAATGAAAGGTGACGCGAGATCTGTGGCCGGGTGCTGCTCGTGCCGCTACTAATATCGAGCTAACATCTGTAAAACGACCAGATTGACTTAATGGTGTTTCCAAAGTTTCGCGGAGAGAAAATTTTAGTTCGCCGCGGGAGCAACTAACGCCGCCGGGGTACGGACGGACAGATTAGTAACAGCTGTCAGCGGCGCGAATATGTTATTTATTGACGACGTGAACGTAAGTAATTTCCGTTGAATTTTGAAGTAAGGCCAAGTAGAAGGTATTTTAGGGCGATGTAAATCAGCCAGTCTTCTTATATCTTTATATTCCCGATCACAAAATATAGGATTCAGACATTACTAGGTCCTTCTAATCTTATATATGCTTTTTATATTTCATACAAAGAAAGTTTTTTGTAGACACGAAGATTTTTTTTAATGTCGTAAATTTATAAATTATTGGTGCGATATCGAAAGGTGCAAGAAGCCTTCTCCATGTAAAATTGAAATGGTTGCAACACTCGCAACGGCATTAGCTGGTGGCATAACCGCACCTGTCAGAATATTAGATCGGCGACATTAATCAGTGGCCCCGCTTCCCCCGAACTGCGTCCTGCACGCCGCCACCCCTTCCCCGCCGACCGCTCGCGCTCTACGAACAATCAAAAAGCCCATTCTAGAGCAAAGTCGCGGTTTACCATCGTTTTCATCCCCGATCTCCGGCCGTAGACTACATCCGGAGCGCAGCGATTCGAACGTAACTGTTGCCCTATTTCAACCGTGTGTTGTGAGACCTATTGTCTGGTAAAAACAAAAGTAGAAAAAGATTTTTAACGAAGTAAAATGTTAAGGTCACACAATGTTTATGTTTAATTTGACTCGTTCACAATATAATAACATTAAACGATCTATAAAAGAAGCAATACTTGAAAAATCTTCTTTGAGCTGAACAAGAATGAGGTTCGACCGTCTGGCCGTTTATTACAGCCGTTAAAGGTTGAAAGAATTTTGCGAACGGACTTATGGAAGGCGTAACGTAATATAAGGCGTCTATGTTATTTTGTGGGGTCGAAACTTATTCATCCCGCAAATCCGCTCATGTATGAACCAAATCCTGCCCGGTCACCGCTGATTGCATTGTCATGTGTAGCGGACGTTGTTTTGCCACGTCGAAGTGTACTTTTTCTATTTGGATTTAAGTGTTACAATTGATTGGCGTTTATGGGAGTTGCGTGTAAAGCCCAGGTCGTATCGGTTTGTAAAACATGAGAGTCAACGTGATTGGAATGTTTTATTTGACCCTCAGAACATATGAGACCGATATGATGTATGTTTTTCCTTTTCACGTAAAATTTATTGACATGTTTTGCTGCAGAAATAAGAGTAATTAGCTAATTTCTTCTACAATGGCCATTAGTAAACGGGCAAATACGTACATTTAGAATTTTTTCTTCGTATATTGAACTTATTGATCTAATTAGATCCCGCTACCTGCGTAAAGTCTTCAGATACAGATGAATGAGGCAGATTCGAATTTAACTGTTGTTTCTATCCTGATCAAGCACACATTGCATACATTTCGACCTATTATTTTAAAGAAGTTCTTTTTCGTATTATTTTGTATTTTGCTACATAGGCTCGTTAGTTGACAAGTTGTAATATTTTTCTACATCACGTATGAGCCCCACGGCGCGACGTCAAACTTTCATAATAATGCCAGGGCTCGTCACGCGCCTCGCTATATGTCGCTTTTGTCCCCGCGACTTCGGCACACATGTTACCTGCATGTGTTATAATTATATTTATTACATATTTTATCTATCATAATCAACATTGTAAGTCACACGACAGATTCTATTGATTTAATAATTTATGTAAAACATTTTATATATTTATTTTTCGTTATACCTAACAAAGAATAGCTTGTGTAAAATTACAAATATGCAATAAAAGGGTGCCTTCAAAACAATACAAGGAGAGTTTTAAGTGTTGTGGACATGTTAACCCCATTATCAGGCGGTTGGCTTAACCGGCAGTTAAGCTCCGTCGACAGAGGCCCGATTTATGCCGACACGAACGTAATTAGTCGATTCCCATCCGATCGCTTATTGAACATTGCTACGCTAACAATTCTAGCTTTATAACCACTTATATATTTAATAGATTTTTGTAAAATATGTTATACATTTTTTTTATAACAACTTTGACGTGCATTATGCAGGTAGGTGATGTTTACACGAAATACTAAATAGTTACAAATAATATATTTAGTTAAGTGTAAATTTTTTGAGCAATTTGTAAATTAGATTCTAAATAGAGATATGAAATGAAAAATGACACATTTTGCAAAGGTCGTATTTTGAAAATTAAAATACGGCCATGTAAATCAGCCTAAAGTTTTTGCCAGGAGAAACAGCGCTGCGAAAAATTTCATTTAATATACGAATTGTTTTTTTTTTAGTATGTTCTTAATTGTATAAGAATTTATAACACTTTGGCTATAAATGATTTTGTTTATCACTTGAGAAATGTTCAAAATCAAAATGTTCGCTGAATGTATATTCAATATTTGTATATTGAATGTATAGCTTTTATGTATATTCGAGAGCATTTGAACCGCGACAAAATCCAAGCGACAACGTTTTAGCCTCGCTAATCCCCGCGCGAAAGCCGTACATTATACGTCTCTTTATTACATTAATTTAAATGTTTGCCCGACGGATTCGCGCTCATCCTCTCTCCCTTTAGCGCAACATAAATAAATTCTAATGTCTGCATATCGATGCATATTACATAGATATATCTAGACAAGACGATATTAAATCGTACTTGATTTGAATACTTATAAATTGTTAAATACTACGACTATTGTAATTCACTGCGCTGAACCAAATCGTGGTGAATACTAGAATAAATATTGACCTTTGTTTAACGTTGTCTCGTAGCCACAAATAAGATGTTATTTGTGTTATTTGATATAAAAAGAGTGTTCAAAGTAACTTTATGTAACTTCACTAATATTATTAAAAGGCCTAAAAAATATAGAAAGAATTATAACTTCATTGGGTATATGAATCAACACGCTGTACGTAACTTAGCTACGCATCGTAGCTGTCTACGAAGTTTAATGTCGAATCAGGGTTAGTTTTTTTATCGAGCCATACAGTAGAATTGTTACAGGTCGCAGTACCGAGTAATACCAACTAGTCACTATCAAATCAGCGATAGCACCCGCAGGATGTAAACGCTACTCATTACCTGACCCGGCTCTAAGGGGATTATTCTGTCAACGCACCTGGATTCGGAACAACAAACGGCCGTAATTATTCAAGTTGAGCCGAGCGAATGCAAACGAAAATATTTACTAGATTCAGGACGATAAGTTATTGCTCTATAATCCGATAAACGGATATCGCTAGCTTGAAAATTGTGTTATCGTCGCTCTAAAGCGTTCACAAGTCGCCGCTTTACGAGGGCAGGCGCCGGGGGCATGCAAACATAAAAATTCTCTATCGGGACTAATAGGAGCGAAACAAATAAAAGGATACGTAAATAGAAGCGCCGGATAAATTCCAGTGGGGCTGGAGTGCGCGTAAATCCGCGCGATTTGTATCTGTGACAGGGGTGTGCGGGCTGCCTGCTCCCTCCCCCTGCACCCGCCACCTGCCCCCCGCCGGCCCCCGTCATCGCCGTCGCCAGCCGTCTGCCTACACACACTTTTAACAATTAATTAAAAAAATGTAACGCTTTGTAATAGCCGCATGCTAAATCGTTGGTCGGTCACCGATGGAGTATCTTACTTTAAATTGCTTATACTAAATCTGCACGAAGGGACGTCCTCAGTGACCACTTAACAACTGTGAGTGCAGCAGTGGATAATTTTAGCGTAGAAGTTACGTCTAGATATTAAACATAACAAAAAACCATCTTCAAGTAATGCAAATGTTAAGAGCTTTTTTATTTTATATTTACAACCTTTTCTAAATCAATCCTATATAAAATTGCCTTAAAACATGGTAGCAGTAAATGTTTATTTTAACAAAATAACCAAATTAAAAACTGTAACATGTTGGTAATTCTCGTAGGTATTTGGAATGCGGCGAGGCTCAGGTCACGTTTATGCAAATGATATTAAATTAGAAACGCTTTATAACAACTGTGCCGGCGCGGCTCTTGTAAAGAGGTGCAATTACACCAATCAAATTGAAATTTTAGATCACTAATTGCACCCGACATGTTTTACGACCCCAGACTCGATGAGTCTCGAGTTGTGAGGGACGGTTAAGGTTCAATATTAAACTTCTATCTCATAACTAATAAATAAATATTTAAACTTATTTCTTGAATACGTGTATTTTTAAATACACTAAAACATTTAACATAATTAATTAGTCAACTCAGACTTTCTCAAAGCTGTGTAACCCAGGACTACTACAGTATATGCTATAATTAAACACTTATTTCTGAACTAAACTGTTAAAACTTTCGTGAGACATTTCACAAGACTACTAATAAAACGGCTTAACTCACGTGTAAATCGGTGTCAGTACCGACTAGTTTTGAGCCCATCGGGGGCCTCATCTCATCATCAGTGAGCGACGGGCCGCGTACGCACTATAGTACTGATCCCACTCACCCTGAAGATGAGCCACCGATGGGCTCGAAATTAGACGGTACTGAAACCGATTTACGAGTGAGTTAAGCCGTTTTATAAGTAGTATACATATTTTTGAAGACTAACTCTTATCTTTGGCAAAATGTCAGTCAAAAAACATGGTGTATGTAACATAAACTGCACTATACACTTAATGTATAGCTAATTCAATTAATTATGACAAATGGCCTGATGATGGGCGGTATCGATGCTGTGTAAATCATCGGTACACATTGTTGTAGGCCAGGCGAGGGCATCAATAGTGCGGTTCGGGGCGCTAAGCCGGCCCGCAGAACGCACCTGTGACCGCACCGCGAGGGATTTGCTGCACAACTTAACACTCCTATACCACCCCGCCCCTCTCCCCGACTCTACCCCGCAGTCACCATCAATCCCCCCCCGACAATAGCTTTCTTGATACTTAAATCTGGTTGTCAGCAGATGATTGATTTTTTTTTGTTCTCATAATTTGTTTTCTGCGACTCTAATTCGGATAGGCCTTAACTGAAAGGCGCCTTACCAAATTATCATTCCCGTATAACGAGTTCCGTTTATGGAGCTTACCAAAATCATAATAGCGTTGTATAAAGTGTAATAATTCTACACATTGTTCTGAGATACCTTCTAAATTGCGTCACGCGAAAGTATCATCTTAATCTTCAACTACTTTTTTTATGAAAGAGCGGTGCCAAGGGTAAAAAATAAGCGGTCAAAATGCTAAAACAATCAGAGTTCACTCGTGGCTGAAAGTTTGGGAAATTAAAAAGTATTGTTAGCATGAAAACAAAAGGGGACCAGCACGACTCTCGGTGATTGTGTCGACGAGCGAGCAGCAATTTAAAAGCCAAATAAGCGTCGTAAAGTAGCATTTTTCTTAAAGGAGTCGCACCTCGAAACTACGTTAAAATGATTTAACTCCCCCCAGATAACGGTCCTGTGGTGTTATTGAGCCCGCCGGGCCGCTGGGCCGCCGGGCCGTGCCCGCCTGCCTAATAAACGCTTATCAACGCCCTTATTATCACACCCTTAACATCGCTTTAATGTCTTGCTCTTGAACAAAACATATTTAATCGCATTTTTTCCTCAGCTAGCCGGCGGCAGGAACTTTTTAAATTTCATAAAAATGTCTAGCGACGGCGTAACTGCTTTGTCGAACAAATTTTCAAGCGCCTACCAAAAGGTAAGTGTAATTATTAAATGTTTTATATTGCGTGTGACTTTAAATTAACCGTCTTATACAAATAATGAAATTATATCAATTTTTATAAGTAAATTATGAATACGTATATAGAATTAATACCCAAGGAAGGTTAAAATAATGTTATCGTCCCTTTTAAATGTATTTTAATATTCAATTGTATTTCTAGTTATTTATAACATAAATGAAGTCGCATAGAGGTCAATGCGTCGCACCGCCGGCGCCGCCTTTCTATGAGCATGATCGGCATCCGCCCTGATCTTTTAAGCCCAACTTTACTGCTGCCTCGCGACACTAAATTATAATATAACACATCGTAAATTTCGCAAACTATCCGTTGTTGACAAGCAAGACTTAAGGACCATCTCTCGAAGCTTTATTAAGTGTACGCCTAGTGGAAAATCTAACGAGAATAACAAACACATTGTTAGAATTATATTTTTACTTGCTTTACTGTTCAAAAAATTTTACTAATCTTTATAGATAACAAAGTTCCAGTATTCAATTCTAATATCGTATCCTATTTGAAGTAACCACAATGACCGCAAAATTAAGACATCGTACTGTTTCTGAAATATGATATTTCGTTGACTGTAATGTTCCGTGACAAGTCACAATACTGTTTGATGAATGGATCAGTGATGCGACAATATATTAGAGAATTATAACCTCAGGTGCACACGTTGGATTTGTCAAGTGTTCTTTTGAACGAATCTCCCCCATGTTTGAACTCAAAATTAAGTATCTGAAGGCAAACAGTATCGTTACGGATAAAAAAAAATATAAAAAAGGGTGTCGACAACGAAGTGTCTGCTCTCTCATAATATCAGAGGCAGCGGCGAAAGAATGAAATTGAATATTAAATGAAATAATTTATGCCATATTTATCATTTTGCAAATGAACAAGTCTCTCACCTTAATGAAAACGTTGAATCAATTTTAACATCTCTAGAACCTTATGGTATGGATTTCGGTTACTTTGAAAAAAATAGATGGTAGTAAAATTACATAGTATGTTGTTACGAGCCCAACATTTGCCATATGAAAAATATTGGTTTCAAAAAGTATTTATATGTTTCAGTGTATAACACAAAAAGCAAACATCCCAGTTATCATTTATAGGACAGAAGAAATTGGTCTTTTACCATGAAAAAGCTCTACTATTAGGATATGGTCCAAGATGTATTTAATTTCGTTCAACATCGAGTACGGATCTAATTAAAAATGGTTTGTTTCTAGTTTAGTAACATAGAGGTGCGTTTGTATACGTGTTTCGAATCTTGCGGTAAGGCTGTGTGCACATTAGCGGGCTGGGAGGCCGTAAATCACGGGGGATCAGGCGCTGGCTATCAGTGACGCAGACCGGCGTCAAATGTAAGCAATTATACGTCGCTGTGACCATCTGAGTCACTACTCACTACACACGGTATGAGGGTTAACGTTGAAAATCATATGACCACAACATAACACGTGTTTATTATTAATTTATTTATTTATTTATTTATATTTAACAGTTAATATAATCAGAAAAGACAGAAATGGTAATAAGAATACACACATGTAGATTATAAAGGCAATAACAAATGTACATTGCGTTATAATAGAAAAAGCATTGAATTTAGTTAGGTTCATATACGGTATACAAATACATTCATATGCAAATGTGCTAATCGTTTTAAATCATATAAGACTAAAATTTATAATCACGTTGAAGCTTTAACTATTTATGTCAAACCTAATTTACTTTATGTGTTCTCGTAACAAATCCTTCGTGTCAAATACGAATCGTTATTCATATTGTAAAGTATGTATTCAGCAATTTATCTGTTTGCTTAATGTTTAGTGGAAATAGATTCAAAAATGAAACGGAACGGTGAACAGGTAAAGGCGGCGGTTGGGGGGTGGGAGGGATCTTCGTTAAGGTTTAATTAAATCGTCCTCGGCGGCCTCTCGCGCTTTAATTCCACCGTTATTAACGCTGTTAAAAAGTGAGTAGCCAGAACATAGAAATACAAAGAGTTTCTTCAATGTTTTAAATTTAAAAAGAAACGTATCATTCCGAATTCAAATCTTTGAGTTTTATAGTCTTCAAATGGTTTAGAAGAAATTATGGTTAAAAATAATTTTCGTAATACAAGCTTTTTATTTACTTTAAAATATAACTTATTAAAATCTAGTATAAGTTAAATTGCTTGTACTAAAGAGTTGAGTTACTTGAGTTTTGCTTTTTTTTATTATTATCAGCTCACTATACGGCTCCACCGAGGGGCCTGAAGCCTATTCCATTAGTATAGGTGACTAGGCCATAGTCAACGACGCGGACCCAGTACATGTTGGTTGACTTCACACATATCTTTGAATTTCTTCGCCGATATGTGCAGGTTGCATCACGATGTTTTCCTTCACCGTAAGAACGTCAGATAATGTACATATGCAATTCGTAAATCGAAAAAAAACATTAGTACATGGCAGGGATCAAATACAAAGTCGCGTATTCGTGACGCTCCTTTTGTCTTAAAATTGTTTAATCTTCCTTATGACTAATTTTATCAATACAAAAGTTGACATGGATAGATGGATGGATGTATGCCAGCAGTTAACTAAAAAATCTAAACGAATCAGGCTGAAATTTGACTCATATACTATGTTTTTTTAATCTCCCGCAGATGAAGTCGCGGACTAAAGCGAGTTTTAAATAAAGGTGAATGAATAGAGGTAGTGTCTACTCCAAGAAGTTCTTTAGCGGAAGACGATTGCAAGTGGCCGTGGCGTTTCCGCAAAGAAACATTCGCGATAAGGCGCTTGCTGAGCCTCCGTCGCCTCGCCTTATTCTCACAAAACAGTTTGGATTTTAATATTACACTCAAGTGTTGTTCCCAAAGACGTCCCTCGCTAAGTACTAATTTGTCTAAACTTAAAACGCTTTAAACGTTTCTACATTTCTGTAGGGGTTTTCATTAATTTTCTTGATATCTTTTCGACTTCGCTGAAGCTTATTAATGCTACAATAATGCTTTATTGTAATTATACCGTACAATAAGTATGCATACTTGCATGTTTCCATACATTCATACTATGTAGAAATGACTGAACGGGAGTTCGAATCCCGCTATTCGACCATTGTCGTGTACCATATCCTAGCATAAGCATTGTCAAGTTTACCCATTATGATAACAAAAATCTACTAATATTTAAAACATGATAATACTCGTAAATTATTTTACTAACGTCAATTACTCTATCGCGGCTTCGGTCGTGAAGAATAAAAAAAAACTTAGTACCTTACCAGGCTATAATCTATTTCTAAGCCAAATTTCAACAAGACCCGTTACAGTGTTGCTTGTTTACAAAAATCATTCCATCCATCATTTCTAAACAGAGAAAAATAATTTTTAATAACATGTTGTCGACATTATAACCTTTTTTTTAGAAGAGAGTTTGGCTAATGAGGGGCGAGATAACAAACGTGGTTGTCGACGCCCATGGACATCCGCAACACTAGAGGAGCAGATGCGTTGCCGGCCTTTGAGAAAGAGAAACGCTCGCTTCTTGAAGGACCCTAAGTCGTAAATGTCTATTAACTAGCCGTCGCCTTCGGTTTAGGCCAAGGGCGAAAAAATTATAAATATCCCATGCGTTATTCTAAAAAGTAATCTACAATATGTCTATGTCAAATTTTGTTGGGATCGATAAACCCTTCTGCAGATCTCGACCTTTAAATATCCAAACCCAAGTTTTAGCATTTAATAAAATTTGTAATGAATACAATGTAATAAGATTGGTATTATGTAACGTGTTTATCATACTACTACATTACAAGAAGAGCTTAACCTACTTTTCAAATGTTTATTTTAAAACAATGACGTCACGCTGCACTCTGACATTAGAGGCACTCCGCCCTCCACCTATTGCTAATTTATTCATTTTCACGTAACGTTAAGCTTATCAATTTTATATTTTACAGTTGTAGCATTGAAAAACAATAATAGAAGTATTGGTTATTTTACATTCACGATAGTAAACTATAGTATTATTTCATTTTTTATCGAATTTACATCAATTACATATTAAACATTTAATACAATTGCATAGTTTCTCTAACATTATTTTACATTTAATTACGAATACAATACAGTGTCCATTGGCGCTTGATTGTTTCAAATTCGTCGAGAATTTTGTTTTGATATTAATGAGCTAGTTTTATACCTTGAAAACTGGAACACACATTCAGTTTTTTTTTTAATTCACAAATCCTTTGTATTCGCTGTGTGGTTTTTTTACGTGTAGCATATGAACCATTGCTACGCCGTAGTGGTTGCTACGAAATAGTACATAAAGTACTATGTTGATTTATTCGTAAATTCTCTTTGTAATGTTCCTGTAAGGATTATGTGTTTGTTAAAGATTTATCGTCATATATTTAACAATCCCTATTGTGTCAGGCGTAACGGGAGTAATTCCATCAACGCTATGGTTGCAAATTGTACCCGGAGATAAGATGCGCCCGTTCGTTTGTAAACGATCTCCTAACAAAGTTTCTTTACGTCATAAACAGATGGGATCAACATTTTAGTTAGATGAGCGGTTAATTCTGCCTCGTGCTCTCGCTTTTATAAAGAAGGATTACGCATTATTAATACTGAAACTTGTGTATGTACATAAACAATGACAGATATTTTATATGTATACCTTTATTTACCGCCGTATGTTTGTGTTGCGTGGGATGTATTGTACACACGAACTATTTAAGTACGCTTTAAAAATGGCGTTTTCTTTTTGCGCAGAAGTTTTTCATTTGACAGCTGGCAATGAATGTTCAGGGATACAAAAGCGTCGACTGACGACTTGCGGTACAGTCATCAACAAAAGTGAAAGTAACCAAATGCTTTGTTCTATATTTTTAGGGTTCGTAAAACTTTGTGAAGAGATGTACATGTGTAGGTTCTTTTTTATTAGCGTCAAACTATCTACATTTTTTTTAATACGACTTTTGTGGATGTGACAATAAAACTTCGCTGATAATTACAAATGATACTATCTGTATGTTTATGAAAATCAAACGGATTCAACTGTTTTTTCTAGTTATTATAAAGTAATGGTATGGTGTTTAAGAGACGAGGGGTGGAGTGATTTTGTTGGTATGTTTTTATACAGCGCTTTGAAAGTGGTACTCCTCATTAATCCATCACGATCCACCATCGATTTGCTAATTCATAGTTTTATGTGTGTTGTAACAATTTTTCATGTAATCATGCGTGAGAACGAACTGATAACTAGTTTGCCTTGCTCTTGTCATAATACTTTTTGTTTTTTTTTTAAACTAATCTATTCTGCAAACTCAATCCTGTGAAAACAGACAGCCAACCACGGGTACTTCAATCAAAAAACCGTTATTCCATAAACAATGTGTTTCAAATAAACTCTATTTGAAATCTTTCTTTCATTCAACTAAAATGTTTTACGTCACAAAACTTGTTAAAACTACTTCTGTAGTAATTAAAAACTTCATTTTTAACATGTTATAAAATACCTATCTTGTATGAATCTACAATTTTATATAATAAAATACCGTTCTAAATAACCCATACCATTTCGATGTTTTCGAGATTTCGAACAATTGTATGCAATCTTTGTTACCGAGCGAGCACCCCTTCTGTCTAGTGGAGTGTATCTAGGTCGTGCTGTAAGAGCCCTCTTCCAATTGACTTTCGCAAGGATACCCAGCGCGGGACGTGACACTTTTGTCGAATGACGTTACTTCAGCTAATTCTGCAATATTGCCGACTTGTGTTGCACTGCATAATGTCGTCCAGACTATTTGTTTTAATTTAATTGCACTTCAATTTCTTATCTGTATTCTACTCTATTTAATCGCATTGCATGTTTTATCTATAGAACATTAGTTAATTAAAACGATAAATAAATAAGTACAGCAAAATAAAAGAATGTAATAAACAAATGCCTACTGATTATTTGAAAATTGTCGCGCCATCTACGTTACCGCATTATTAGTAGACGACAGTGAAAATAATACACCTACGAAAAACACCACAGACCCATCAATTTAATGATTAGATAATAAATATTTTTTTTAAATTGAAAATTGCGTAATTTTATTTGATATCGTTGTCATTTGATACAGGGATCAATTATTAGATTTTCGATAAGGTAAATCAATCGTACGAGACAGTTTCAAAACAAACAGTTTACAAAGTTATAAACTAAATATAATATATATAACCTAAGTTACAAACTAAGTTGAATAATTTTTACCGTAACTTACGTTTGATATAATTAAAAAAAAATAATATTACAAAAGTCATTTTTTATAAATCTCAAAATTCGTGTCGAAAACCAAGAAAGATTTGGTATTAAATTTAGGTTTTATTCAATCTTGTCTTAATAATATCGCCGCCTTCGGGGCTGGAAAAAAATACGTGACATATAGGAAATTGTTACGGTAACCTTTTCTAATAGGGTTTACTCCTAAATCGAGGAGTAGGCGCTGCGCGGAGGATCGAGAATTCGTTTTAGTATTTATAGATTCATCGAGACGCGTCAATGGGCGGAGTCGAAAAGGAAAACATTTCGAATAATCACCCTTACTTACGTTATCTCACGGACCGTAAAATGAAGTTGCAAGAATTTTATTTAAATATTTACAGAGTCTCTACGAACAAACGATCTTTGTTGACCTCTTTTAAAAATATTTCGCATTGGAATAAAACATATTTTTTAGTCGAATTCAATGGAAATGAGAAATTACAGCAAAAGTATCTAATTATACCACCTTTATGAGGCTGTAATTACATACTTAAAACAGACAAGCTTGTGTCATCAATTAACACACAGAAATGTTCCAAAACAGAGACAGTAAATGACATTGTCAGTAAGGGTTACATTATTTAAACATAATTTCTTAACTCTATTAAAATCACCTATATAATTTTTATATGTCAGTTTTATTTTTGTGAGTTTTTTGAGAAAATTTTCCCAGTGCAATTAAAAAGACAAATTATTTTTTTAGGCTTTCACCATTATTATTTTCCCATGTTTCAGTCCTATAATTTGATCATTACCAACATCAGAACATGTACTGTTCCTTTACTCTATATTATTTCATGAATTGCACTAACAAAAGGCTTTGTATACCGTCTTTTTAAATCCTTTGTAAGTTTTCAGTTATTCTTTATAAATTTCAACTGAAATTCTTCGTAGCAATGTAGACACAAAATTCTCTTTAAAGCTTCAACACGTAGACATCTCATTTGTTATTAATATCTAAAACGGAATAGCAACGCTTTCAAATCATTTTAAATATTAGTTTTTACTCTTGTCTCGAGACGTTCGGTGCCGACTTATTTCGACAGTTTATTTTCATAAGAAGAAATCGAATAACACGGAACGTATTAAAAAGCTTTGATTTATACTTAAATAAAATTACCAAAAAAATCTTAAATAAATCATAAAATAGTTTTTTTTTTAGATAGAGCCTTACAGACTAAGATTAATCTATAATAAAAGCCACGAAAGCTTAAAGTTCGTATACCATATACGATAGAAACAGCAGGAAAATAGAAGGAAAACATATAAAAGAATGTAAGGAAAGATTACACGAGCGTCATTAAGAAAAGAATACCGTACAAGGATTTAAAGAATTGCCGAGGAAAAGGACACAGCGAGAAAGACACTAGCAAAGCGTCTAAGTGAAAGAAAAACGAATAGTGTGTGAAATAGCATTTATATTGTGTTTTATTTTATATCAGACTGTACCCGGGGAATTTCATACCGCCTAACACTCGATTCTCTATTTTTTTTTAAATACTTATTCTGTTAACTAACGTCACTTAATTTTCTTGTCGACCCTCCCTCCACTAACACTTAAACTTTATGGTATAATATTAAAGTTCGAATTGCCGTTTACGTATTATTACGTATCGATTGCATTGGTGTACAGAAAAGTGTTGTTTTTAGATTTTTTCAAGCATTTTTTACATTTTCCTTTTCATAAGTACCATCTTCGTACTCCATATTTTAAAATAAGAAGAATCGGTTCAAATGCTCTCGAGTTTTGAGTTTAGCAACACATTCAGCGATTCATTTTTATATTATAGACACAATTACTATGTAAATGGTTTTCTATAAATTGATGTGGCAATTATTATTAATTAAGCAAGATGTTCATCAATCTTCATTACAGATATTAAAGTTTTCGGAGCAAGACAGCTAACGAGGACAGGACAAGACGGCGTTGACATGAAGACAGATCAGTTATCACTGAGTTTAAATTTTATTATCTAATGTTGAGCGTTTCGTATGAACGAAATTTTTTACAAAAAGAAAAAGTATCATCGTATATAAAATGCGCATGTTAAAAGAAAATTTTCTAGATTTAGAGAGAGAAATTATTCCTCCCATGCCGGAGTTGAAAGTTTTTAAACAAAACAGTCACAATTTGAACAATCCCAAGTAGTCTCTAGGGATTTGCGTCAGAGCAAAGGTTCGGTTGAATACAGAACAAAGTCCTTGCCTAACTATTTATACATAATTTAAAATGAAACTCCAACATTTTTCTTTCGCTCCGAGTAACGTTCATTTCTCAAATGTTTACGTTTTAAAATTGGTCTGTAATTTTTGTTGACATAACTTGTTTTAATACTCAGTACCTAATTAAATAAATTTTAAATTTAATTAAAGTTCTAGGAAAATTTTCATATAACCAAGATTTATTTTCATTAGTTACATAAAATATTTTAATACGATTTTTTCTACTAGAATTATAGCTTGGATCGTCAACTTAGTGACGTTATATAAAAAGCGAAATAAAAAAATAACTTCAAAGTAACTACGTGGGCGTCTATCTAGCTAAGATAAATTATATTGACGTACACAAAATGTAGCAAGATGTTGAAATTAATAAAGGCGATAGCATCTGTTTAAAAGTTCACATTACACAATTAAGTTAACGTAAGTCGTGGTAAATAGCTGGAAGGATAACGATAAATTATTCTAAGTGCTTTTTTACTGCTCTCAGCTCTCTCGCAGTTGGCAAGTGTGCCGATTAAAGCTTATATACCGATATCATGGCAATTAATTGGCTCCTTTATGACGGAACGCTATATGCTCGCTTTTAAAAGCTTTTCTGAAGCTGGAGCTTTCAGATGAGTCCGGCTTATTAAAGTAGCAGTTAAATATGTGTATTAGTTGCAATTATGCAAATAGATGTGTATCATAGGTGTCCGTTACTGTGTTATACTTTATTTATTTCATAAATAAAACAAACAACGATATAAAAAAAACCTTTATCAGATACTTCCGCAGCATATGTCCACAATTATAATTAAACATTTTTCATGTTTAAATAGATTTCAGTCATAAATTCCTATACCAATAAGTGCGTGCTCTGAACCATCGTTGTTGTAAGGAAGTTTAAAAGCTCACGAAGTGTTGATGTGACCTTTGATAATAAAAATTTAAGGTCCGCTGTTAAAACGCGCGTTTATTTTTACAACAAGCTCTGAATATCTAAGTTTTAACTCGTAAATATTTTATATGTTTGTGACCTAATTTTATTTTAAACTTACGTGTTTTCAAGACAAGTTAAAGAATTTATACAATACTTTTCAAATTTAAAGAAATAAAAGCCAATGTTGTTTTTTATGTCCTATAAAAAAACCTTGCATGCGAAAAAATCTATTGTTTTAGCAATAAACATTTTTCATTTCATTTCATTTTATTGTGTACATACGCTGTAATTAAAGTGTTATTCTTTGAGAACCAGATAAAGTTTGAGACCTAAATAATGTTAAAATGATTTGCTGATTTACTAAAATTGTTTACAGGTATGCATATTATGAAAAACAGTAGTACATTGTAATACAAATGTAAGTTTGTAAAGCATCTGTCGCAAGATGCCACTACTGGAGAATTTAAATATTTAGCATTAAAATGCACAGCGAAAGGGAATTTATAAAACTTACGAAGCTTTCTTACAGATTGCACTGTTTAACATAATGGAGAAATAGTTTATTCGTGATTTGAAATAAGTTTCTTTGAAAAATATATTTATTTTATCATATAACATTTGACAAACTATATTCGAATACTAAGCAGGGAATAGATGTAAAGAATACAGATACATTCGAAGCACCAATAGCCTAATGGTTAAGGGTACGGACTACCGATCTAGCGG
>JAODUI010000025.1:4279145-4291447 GCA_027563995.1 Papilio gigon
TTTACTGATAACCTATGTTTTATGACTCACCTTTTGATTTATTGTTCACAAAAACAAGTATTATCAGAACATTTTGCAATACATATTGAGATGCTGACCTGTGTATACGATATTTGCAATCGGGAAATCCACAGACAACCTGAAGCAATCAAAGCTGCTGATAGAGTTCTGTGCATATTTATTGTATTAAGATGTACCGACGTTCAACCTACCCAAAACTTATTAGGTGACTGTTCATAAGTATTTAAAATACCGCCTTTTATCAGGTCTAGTCTATCTTTTACGTTTTACCGAAATCCTTGTTTTTACAGTTAAATATTTAAATCGATAGTTTTGTTACGACAGACAGTATCGTTTGTCTGGAAACGATGTAACTTGGCGGCGCAGTGAGCAAGCGCCCTCTGTTCGCCCACACTGCTTCGTAAACACACACATACAATATGTTTGTCTGTTCATCTAAATACGCTTATTATTACTTTAGTTTAGTTTACTTTAGTGTTCTGTTTTTAATGAGATTATTGAAAATCTGGTCAACGATCAACACATTTCATAATTTTGATCGATGAACTTATTCATTATTATCATACATTTACATTTACATTTACATCTGAAATAAGAAACAAAACCAAAGCCCCAACGAAACAAAGTACACAAACGTGGTTCATTTAATGTTAAATCTTTTCCATGATTCCAGGATGTATAGATGTCTATCCAGGAGGTATTGGACTGCCATCTACATTCACAATGTGCAAACTGTTAATTTGTACTATTGTTAATCCATTGCAATAAATCGTATAAGTTAGTGTAAAATATTCTAATTGTACTTAATATTTTTGGGATATAGAAATTATTTAAAAAGGTTTTTATTAAATGTAAAGAATCATATTATCTTACTCATGAGTAATTTTTCTCTATGGCAATCATTTTTGACCTGAAATGTCAAACGTCAATAGGACTAATTCTGTCAACATTGCGTGGTTGGTTTGATGACTGATGTAATAGTGAATACTAGACAGCGGCATGTTGATACATAATGTTTAATACCGGATTAAACGTAATTAACATTTCAAGACATGTAAGAGGTAGTATCATGTCTAATATTGGTTAAAAATACTTTGATTTAGTTTTCCCTGTGGAATTCGTGCAGTGAACTTAAGTGCAATGGGTTCGTGAATTCCTTTAATTAAACACGCAGTTTAGAAAATACATAAACACTACAATAACTATGGCAGGAGCAACCCTTCCCGAAAGAGTAGCTCAAATATATTATACTTATGGTTTGTTCTGTTCATCTTATCCTGTCACTGCGATAACAATCGCCATCTCTGTTGTTTTATTGTGTTGGTAAGTATCGTTTATTGTACTTTAATAAAGAACAATTGTCCTTGACGAGTTGGTTTTATATTCTACTATGTTTACAGCTATCCATTACTCAATGTCCCTTTGCCGGGGAACATACCTACAGTGATCAATGTACCTCTACATGACAATACTGAAAACCCAGCTAACTGCCACAACAAAAATTGTCATAATGCTGGTGAGAATAAATATTTACATTCTTATTATTTTAATATTCATTGAAATATTATTTAAATATTTCATTGTTATTACTCTATGTACAAGAAAATGATAAATAAAGTGTAGCCATACTCCTAAAGCAGTATGGAAGGACCATTCATAGTTATTTCTACAATATTTTTTGTAAAACCTAATTTATAAGAAATTTATGTTACTGTGCATTGTGTTTTCAAGACTTCATAATTCACAATTCTAAGATTTTGTTCTAGATATACTGGAGATGGCCCGAATTCTTAATGAGTCACAGAAACTACCTTATATGTGGGCAAAGGATAAGCCATTATTTTATGTCCAACAAATTATAATAAAAATAGGTAAGTTAACATTGTTGCTAATATGCCTGTGGACTGTGTTTTCATATTGTAGACTCCGGATGCTTACTTATTTATACAGAGTTAATCCTAGATTAAAATTTATATTATCATCATCATTATCAGACTAATGTAATCCACCCCTGAACATAAGCCTCCCCCATTGATTGCCATAGTGACTGGTCCTGTGCCGCCCGCAACCTTGACAATGTCTTTGATTCATCGTGCGGGAGGCTTATCGATATGTCCATGGCCATCATTCCAAGGCTTTCAGCCCGCATTGGTTGTCTGTTCTGTGGGCAATATTGCAATTTTAATCAAAGAAGATTAAAATAATCTATTTAACAATAGTGTTATATGAGTAGTGTAACTTTAAGTGTAATAGCATCTAGTTATACAAAAGTAACAGAAAAAAATATGTTACAAGTTTCGTTATGTAAAAAGTTTCATAAATGACATATAACAAGTGTTGTCCTTTTTAGGTGTCTCACCTTGGAATAATAATTTAAGAATGTGGGATGCATTTAGAGGTCCACTGCAAGAGGTGTTTCGTTTATTAGAAACAATTCGCAACCATGAAGAAATTGAAACGTAAGTATAAATAATGTTATAAAGTAGAATATATAGTTAGCATGTTTGAATAGTTTGTTATAATCATTGGTTAAATAGAAAAATGGCAGTAATCAAAATTTACCTTTTTTTTTCATTTTAAAAAAATACAGTAGTCTCTTATTACTAATAAACTAATTTTCCATGAATTTTGAAAAAGTGTCATTTTTCTATTCAATCGACGTATATTGAATGTAAGTAATAAACAATGTTTTGGTATTTTGGAATAAATTTTAAAGAGATGTTGCGCTGCACTTGCAATTAGGATTGATTTCTTTAATGTACTATATTAATTTAATGTTTTTATTAAAATATCTTGTACGTATTTTATTATTATTTTAACCTGGCTATTATTGTATATATCTTAAGTGTATTATAATAAATATTAATTAATATATGTAGCTAATGATGTAGCTGTAGCGAGATATTTATGATAGCTTTATGAATCATATTTATAGAATAATTGCTCTTAATTTTAATAATTGATCATTTATATAAGCAGATATTTCATTGTGTACATATTTAAACAACTTCAAACTGGAAGGCATTCTGAATTTGTTTTTTTTATGCGTCATACCATAACCAGTCACCCCTGGTGCTACTTTTTTGATATTCATGTTTCAAATAATTAGTTATTTATCTATAGTATTATATTTTTCGTTATAATAGATATATATTCATTAGCATACCTAATGTGTTCTATTTACATTTATAATTGCGCCTGAGCGTTGCTGTGCTGTAAAACTTAGCGAAAATTGCATCAATTAAGTTTGATATTGCTTGCATGTTATTTAGTTTATAAATTAATTATCGTATGTAAAGCTTGCTCACTTTATAGTATTCTTGTATTCATAGCCATTTGTTTTAAATTTATCTCTAGTTGAAAATAGATCTGATACTAGATTTAACTTTTGAGATGGATTGTTCATAACTATACTACTGTGCTGTCATGTTGGACATATTATTATATATTTGAATAATTTTAAAATCTAAATCAAATACTAATTAAAAAAAAAAACATTAAATTTAAACTATTTTCAACACTTTAATTACAGTTCATCGTGGCCTAAATTTGTTAATAAAATAAAATAAATATAATAAATAATATTATGTAAGTACTGTATGCGTATGTGTTAATTTCACAGCAAAGGTTCTCTGTTACAACATTGCTATCAAATTGAGGGTATAAAACGGCGCGAGAGCAAAGCTAGCATGGAACGTGTTATGCCTGAATACAGCTGTCTATTACTGTCACCTGCGAACTTGTGGCAGCAAAATCTACAAACATTTTCCTTAGATGCTAATATAATCAACACTATTTATAATTATCAGGTTCGTTTCACTTTTTATTAATATAAAATTTCATAATTTTCACAAAGCAATATAGATAAACGGTATTGTATTATATTCGTATGTTTTCACTGCCTCAAAAACATTTACAAAAACTTAACGTCTAAGTTTCTGCTCGTATATATCGCTATCATAATAAGTCATTCTATATTCGAATTACAATTAGAACACAAGCGCTGCCCAGCGGCGTTCGTAGAACCTACATGGGTGGTGCTCGTCGGTAGTGACGTCATTCGAGAAACAGAGATCCTTAGTCATTTGTTTCACATAAGCTACAATAATAAAGACAAGTCGAGTCAGCGAGTAATTAATAGAAATTAAAAAAATATATGTTTATTTGCATTATGGCACTGATATTGAAACGCATTACTGGTTATACTAGAAAATGTAAACTTATAACTTGAAGGTTAATAGAAAAAAAAATACAAGGTAATTATATGTTTTCGTACTGCACAAGGTCTTGACGTAAATATTATTGCAGAATAAATTCACACAATTAGCATTCTGAGTATCATGTCCATCTGCATGTGAAAGAAAAAAAAATAATTCCACAAGTGACCATGATCATGATTGTTATGTCGAAATAATTGAATCGTAAAGGAAGTATAACAATAACAATGCTTTGTGATTATTTATTTTATTTTCTGCTCAGCATGTACTATAAACAATACAATGTACTGTTTAAAAAGGAATTAGTTTCCGAATGATATATCGTACAGCGAATAATTCTCAATAATTTTCGTTATACTAGTGGATATTTACTTTTGAAGTCGGTATTTCTTTTCAACACGCGTCGACCGTTGTGTCCTCATTTAAATAAAGTAATTTTATATTTGTATTTTATTCATTTTATTGTTATACAGAGTCTCCAAAAAGGTAAAGCGTCGATTGCTGAAATGGCTTTTGGCATGCACCTCCGTGATACCGGCGTCAAGAGATATCCATTGAGAACCCGCCCACGTGTCTTACAATATGCTGTTACAATATTCTACCAAGAAGCTAATGAAAGGTCAGTATACTATGTACGAAGTAGGCGTTAAAATTGTTTATCATGAAGTATTATAAAGTTAAATACACATTACTTTTCAGTAGGTTTTTAACATCATTTTAAGATGACCGCGAATAGAATCTTATTATAATTTTAAATAGATACACGCTCGTTCGCGAGGGCCCCTCGGTGTCTGCGGTACAGCGGCGTGAATAGGTTAATTTTTTTTATAATATTTCTTGTATTTCAGGTTTATAAATTCGCTCACTCATAAACTTAAAGAATTATATCCTTTATATCAAGATTCGGCCCTGATAAGTGGCAATGAAGTAACTATAATATACTACCCGGGACAATTCAATTATCGCGAGCCTATTCCCTTACTGATCACATTCTTCGGATTATTCCTCTATGTATATTTCTCGGTGAGAAAAATAGAATTTATCCGATCGAAGTTCGGCTTGGCCGCTTGCGCTGTGGTCACTGTAGCTGGCAGTCTGTCCATGTCAATAGGCATCTGCTTTTATTTCGGATTTTCACTAAGCCTACAGGGCAAAGAAATATTTCCATACTTAGTGATCATCGTTGGCCTAGAAAACATTCTTGTTCTAACAAAAAGTGTGACGTCAACCGACTCGCGGTTGGATGTTAAAATTCGACTCGCACAAGGTCTGAGTAAAGAAGGCTGGTCGGTCACTAAAAATTTGCTAACTGAAATAACAATACTCACAGTCAGCTTCTTCACATTCGTGCCATTTATACAGGAATTCTCAATATTCATGATCGTCAGTCTCATATCTGATTACTTCATACAAATGGTGTTCTTTGCGACTATTCTGGGCATTGATGTACGAAGAATGGAATATTTCCCGGAGAGAAACAACAAGTTACATTTAAAGGATTACTTTAATACTAACAACGCTTTAAATTGGCGTTTCAATGATAGTTATAAAGAAGAGAACATTACGCCGCAGAAGATTAGGAAGTCAAAATCTCATCCGAGGCTAAATGGTTTAGCTCACAACAATCCGACCGATGTTGTTGCGAAACGCAATTCAAACGCGAGTATGCAAGACCACAGAGTGCCGAAAAGGATACGTTTAGTGAATATGTGGGCTCGGACGCGTTTCTTCCAGCGCGCTTTTATGGTCTGGATGTTAGTGTGGATATCGATGATTGTATATAACTCTGGTATAGTAGATTATTTTATAACAACAGAAAAAGACATTGATAGTGCGCGACACGATTACGAAAGGAATAAAGCGAAGCAAGCTGTTTATATGACGTATAATGACAGTGATAGACAACCTTTGGTATTCTCTACAATAATAGACACAAAAGAGGACGGCAGAACTGTCGATACAAATGACACGATCTTTTTGAAGCATTCACCGCATTCTCGTCCCTGGTCAAGGTAAGTTTATTGTCAGTGTTTTTTTTTCTATTAACGTAATGATAAATATAAAATTATTCCGTCTTATCTACATAAACTCAAAGTAAATGACTAATGTACGATATAAATTTCCATTGAAGTTACAAAAAAAGTCCTTATTTATTTGAAATAAATAAACTAATCATTGTAACTAAAAATGATCATAACCTTGATTATAACATTGGGAGAAAAAAAAACTCGCACACGTGTGTTTCACAACAAAGTTATCTTCTTGTACATTGGTCCGAAATGCTTTAAATCGCAACATAACATTTCACTCAGTGATATTGTCGGCCACTTAGCGTTTATCATTTAGATGATTCATTGATGTCTACGAAATCTTTATACCGGGTTTCGACTGTCTAACCACACGTATTATTCTTATCATATTGTCTCTGTTTTTTTTTAAGAGTGTAAAAGTGTTGGCAATATAAATTAATAAAAGAACCACTGCGATTGTAACTGTCGATAACGTTTTGCATTTCGTTCCAAATGACGATGCCCAGATGAGTAAACTAGCGTTTGACTTATGCATAATTCAGTAGCTTCAACGCCGGCTTACTTCCGTAGTCTTCAAACTATTATAACTACGTCAATTTTTTTTTAGTACTATAATTGATTTGTTGTTTAGTAACGAGCGTATATAAGTAATTTGAATTTACAAAACTTGTTTGTAATTCATTTAATTTTGATTGTAAATTTATACATTTACACTAATTGAAAGTTTTATTTGATTACATTAATTGTAATGGCATTCTATTTAAATTATTATATTTAAACTGAAATTAGTGGAATAATAAATCAATGTAAATTATTAAGTTCTTGATTTTATAAATAAAATAACATTAACAATATTACACACCGGACATATTCGTAAAATTAAAATTACTTCGTCAATCATTCTCTTGTCAGAGATAAAACGGCAAGATATAATTATTACATTAAATAGATTCCTGATGTTTTATTATCAAACTACCATACATCTTGTGTTAGCAAATTTTAATCTTTATTGACAGATAATTGGTTTATTTAGTCAACTAAATCTAAGAGTGTCCAATGGATTTATTTAATTTATACAAAAATATTTTTTCGTAGTCTCAATTTATACAACTTCTTGTATTTTTATTAGGTTAACTCCTTCGCATTGGTTGGCGATACTGTCGCAGTACAATGAGACGTTAGCAGGCAGGTACGCGGTGATCTTGCCTCCGACGTTGTTGAGCCATCGAGTGAGCCCTGAACTGGCGGCGGGGCTTCGCCATCCGGACGAGCGGGAGCCCCCGCCGCTGCGCTGGCAAGCGTTAGCTGCCGCTTTGGACCCCATCGAGATATTACCGGGTAATTATGATACGATGTACTAAGATATTTGCCTCAGTAGACTAATGGATACTTAATTGTTTATTAGTGGACTGCTGCATCTGTGTTAGTGTAACTCAAAGTTATTTCGTTAAACTGTAACGATCGCATAGTGTAGATATTTTTAAATCAACACTAAAGAACTACTTAGTGACTGTCAGTTAGTATACGTCTTTCTTTTTAAATTAACAATATATTATTTTTCGGTTCAAGACTTCGAGCCGACGGAAACAAATAATCAAGCCCATCAATGGGGGAAGGCGACGGATTTGCCTATATATCCAACAACTCCGATGGAAATTTTGCTTCTAGCAATACTATGTACGATTAGTGTCGCAGTAATCGCTTACATGATGGTCGTATTATACAGGTGAATATATATTAATTTTCGACTCTGAATTTTGCACATCAAATTCACATATGTGTATCGAAGGTTAAGTTTGTTTTCCGTATTAAGTGACATAAATAAGTAACTAGAATTACCCTTTCACTAACGATTGTCGAGAAATGATTTTCCTTCGAGAAAACTCGGTATACTATGACACCCGAACTGTCAATGAATCATCGTATTGAATGACCGACATTTTCATATCCACTAATATGGAACTTTATTGTTTAGTGTCAAATGTCAAAATGACAATGTCATTTTGTAGGATGGGTACTAAACTAAAGCTGTTTGAGAGAACACGATAAATACCAACTTTACACAAAACATTACGAAGGAAATATTTTTCTCACTACATCTTTATCTTAGAAATGGAATCTGAATGGGTTGAAATTTCTATGTTAATACAAATTTCAGATGCGTATGCTCCCGCCATTACGCTGAATGGAGAGCGTCTTGGAACGAGGATGAAGAGTACAGGAAGATTATCGCTAAACAACCAGCAGTTCAGGTATGCATTAGATACATGTAATATCACAATATTTGTACAATGGTATACGTCGTTTCTATTAAAGCAAATAATAAACATATTCAATACACGGCGGCCATGTTGTTATTTGTCTTTTGTTAGTTATTTTGTGAAAATCATCATATATAGTGCAGTGTTATTATAAAATAAAGGCCAAATGCCCATGAAGGAATATCGTGGTAGGAGTATAATAAAGTTTTTCTTTTCTAGCTGGTAATGGAAGCAGTGCCTCTAGTAGTCTCCGGTCACAGTCAGGAAGTGGAATGTCTGGTGTCGGACGGCGATACCGTCGTCAGCTCCTGTCTCCAGAGCAACATCAAAGTGTGGGACTCTCACAACGGCGAGATCATTACTAACATCGATCGTAATGCGTACGTACAATTTTATATATCGAAAAATGTTTCGCAACATTTTATATCTTATAATGGAAACGATTGAAAAATTACTTTATTTCTTTTTTAAACAAAATATTAGTAGATTTTTGTTAATTTACTAATATTTCTTATAACCAATAAAGCATAAAAAAGCTTCTGTCATGATATGGTTAAAATAGTTTAATGGTTATGTTCGAATCCAAGACCGCTAGATCGGTAGTCCGTTAAGCTTTCGTTTCACTTATTTTGATGCAATGTAATTTTTATGTAAAATGCTATAAATGTATTTAGAGGTACAACAGTATAAAAAATATATATTTTATATATGTACACAAATTACATTGAACCAACTTTATAAGTTTGTTTTCTTCTTCAGGTTTTTCAAATTACAAAAGGAATTACACGAAAAGACGAATTTAAAAAAAGATACAGCGAATGATGCCACATACGATGTTATAGAAGGTATTATTTTAACTTTTTTACTACTTTACTTAATAAGAATATATCGTATGTTATTAAATCTTTCAAGGCATTGTTTGAGATTGCATTTATTTATTGAATGTCATCATCATCTCAATCGGATATAGCTCTCCAACGACGGGACTCAAGCCTACACCATGTTAGCGGCTACTAGCCCGTAGTTGACGACGCTAATCTAATGCCGGATGGTTGATTTCACAAATAAGTTTAATTTTCGTCGTAGATTGCAACTAGATGACTTTTTTTTCAATGTAATAACGTTAAATAGATACACGCGAAATTTAAAAATTAAAATGCACATCGAACCCTAGACTTTTGACTGCGAATCCAGTATTAAATCCACTGCACCATCTATTGATGATCGGGTATATAATCTCTATGAATATACTTCAATATTATTATTGTTATATTGTAATGGTTTATATTTCAGTTACTCCAAAGCCTGATAACATAGCGCCGAAAACTATTGACGTAAGTTTGATGTTAATAATGGCGCTCGCAATACCTGCTTCTCTTCACTGTCATGTTTCCTGTTAGTACATGAATATCTTGTCCATTGCTTTAAACTTTATAAACAGAGGCGGATACTTTCTACAACGGGGCATGACCATAGACAGCGATATAATACCATCGATTCCGTCTACGACACGACCAAGCTTCAGCGACTTGTGTCTATGACAATTTTTTTTTAAATTCATCAATAACGCGGTTAAAAGTAACTAAATTGCGTCCGCTCGCTGTTATTTGCGTAGTGGGAAAAAGATCTATGAGATGGTTATTATAACGTCAGCAAAATCATTACGTCTTTTCACACGCTTTTGATAATCCGCCACTGGTTATAAAAATCAATTTTACTCAACTATATAATATGCATGTTAATGTTTGTAAAATGTCTATTTTTGATAGGATCATATGCATTGAATTGTTTGCTAATTGTGAACTAAATGTGTAATTTAAAATAATACGTCTTATACAACAGGTGCCTGCTATTTTGTATTCAAACATTTTCATTCTTTGAACATCATCAAATAATGCATTCTTTATGCCTGATTTAAATGTTATTGTTTGATATTGAGTTACGCTAAACTAAGCCTGTTGTATGGTGGAGATATATAAAAATATTTATACGTATGTGTAAGAAAATCTTTTGTTTTCAGAATATCCCTCGTCTTAAAAGAGGTTTGAGTAGTCATCTCAGTGGACTACGTTTCCGTGCTTCCAGCGGAGATTCGCCTTCCCACGTATCTCCCGCCGAGACCACTAAATACAATTTCGCGAAATGCTACAAGTACAGTAATATTTTATTAATAAAAAAATATGTTTACCCGAACTTACATATAGTATTTTAAATGTGAAAAGTTTTTGGGGAACCTTCTACATTTTCGCTCAACCTTCCACAGACACATATACAAGTACACAGACATCCACAGCCACACATAGAAACACTCAGACAGCACCTATGCGCATTTAACTAACTAGCTTACTCAATGCACACATACAAACACCGGTGCGGAACGGGTCGGCGACGTCACGCGCGACGGTTCGATTCCCTGCCCTCCCATTGGTTAATTTTGAAACGCAGTGCACAGCTGACCCGAGGTCAACGACCGGCCGGCAGTGCAGACAACAAGTAAACTCCGACAGTGCCCGTGCTTTCTCCGTTATCTCTTTGCGTTCGATTCCGCCAGTTTAAAATATTGTGCGTAACTTTCTTTTCCTTCTTGTTATCTTCTGTGTGTTGCTATTCTCCTTCTTTATAATACATTTAAGTGTACGTGACTGTGTGTGTTAAATCAACAGCGTTGTGAGTTAACGGTTGTGTCGTTTAAAATCCGCTACCGCACTCTCTATAACCATCACCCACGCACACCACCACGACCACAAATTAACACTGATTTACGAGTTACTAGATAAAAAAAATGTACTATATGCAGTAGTAAATAAATTGTTACGTTGCTTATAAATACTTTTTTTTCCAGAGATCTTTACTACAACCGTCGAAGGGAATATTGCGAGACGAAAGAAAACGTCGATACAAACAATTTAAGTGTGAAAAAAAGTGACTCGTGTGTAACAGATAGTGATGTGAACAATGAAAGTATATTTGTATTCAATTCCAGTGCTGAGAGTTCAAGTGTTTTAAGGAATAGACACGAAAATAAAATGAACAGACGAACTAGTAGTGACGGGGGGCCGATGCCCGAGGACGATTGTAAGAGCAAAGCGTTCAGTGAATCTCCGGTGTGGTGTATTGACTTTTGTAATGACCTCATTATATTAGGCTGTGCCGACGGAAGGCTCGAGTTCTGGGAGGCTAGTTCTGGAAAATTAATGGTAAGATCTTTTCTAATCACATTGATTTCGAAAAAAATAATGTAGTAATACATGTTTTTCTGCAGTGGAATACAACACTTATTAATGTTATTCAGTGTATATGGTGCGGGTCGGAGAGTAAGAGTGGGTGGGGAGGGGTCACGCACGTGCGTGCGCTGAGCGGCGGGCGACGGATGTGCGCAGCCACTCTCAGTGGACATCTTACACTACTGCGACTCGACGCCTACAACGCGGCCTCCGGCGCACACGTCGATTGGAGATTCAGCACCGCGTATAGGAGAAGTATGTTCAATCGATTTACACAAAGTGTCACAAAGTTTGCTTTTGGGACATACAATGATTTATTATAGATATGTGTATAGTGTGTATTTTGAAGAAGCTGATAACAGGTGATGAAAAGTTGATAACATCAAGAACGTGCGAAAAAGGTCAGACTTCACAGATTGTGGCGAACCCAAGTTAACTCGCAACAAGATGATGTTGTGTGTGTGGTGGGATTGGAAGGGCATTATTCATTATGGGCTGTTACCACCAGGCAGGACCATCGATTCCGTACTATACTCCGAACAACTGATG
>JAODUI010000025.1:4295283-4325940 GCA_027563995.1 Papilio gigon
TCGTCTCGAAACTGTCCAACACGAAGAACGAATGATAAAATATTAAGGCGTTAAGCTTAGTTCACAAAGCATCGCTAATGCGGCCCGTTAGTACGAATGTCTACGGAAAAATATTTGAAATTATATCGGATTCCAAACAATTCATATTTAATATTTAACCTCTCTTAGCTTGAAGCTAAAATTCTGGATACTAAAATGTACTTTATTGTAAACTATGTACAAATATGTTGGTCTTGAAATTATGTAGAAACATATAATGTCATATATATTTAAACATCACAGATGTATAATAACTTTTCGAAATTATATACTGTCGACAAGTTATATGTATATTTAACATTCTGGTGTTGATATTGTTTGTATTAAGTAAATAATAAAATTATCCAGTCACTTATTAAAAGTAATTCCTTTTCTATATTGTTATTAATCTCAAATTAATAAAAAAACAACGATCATTTTAAAATTCAGGCTCGAAAAAATAAGAACAATCAAATGTCACGTGTAAATTAATTTACCCGGCCTTTGAGATATCTAATGTCATCCATTTGAATACTTATATCTTCCAGAAATCGCCACAAAACTTATTGCTCACTATTTAAGTTCTTGACAAATAATTTAATTCCTGTAGCTTTATGTTAGACCTACAAATTTTAGCAGTCGCTTAGTTTTTAGCAAGTACACACGGGTTTAGGGAAACAGTCTTCTTGCAATGTCACCATTCAATCGTATACCCATTTGTAAAGTGAAATTGTTGATTCGGTTTGTTACCTTTGTATTTCGAAATAGGAATGTTGTGATGAATAAATTCGTTTCTTTATAAAATTTGTCTAGGTAAATTATAAATTGGCGACTTGGTAATTTATTGATGACATAAAATTACAATATATCTATTTTCACATCACAAGAAGTAAATGTGTGCTTTACCATATGCAGTTAAGTAAGACATAGTTCGACAAACAACTGGTAAAAATTATTTATTCTAATTTATGTATGTTATTGTAACTTAAGTGTTTGCACGTCTGACTTAATATCGAAAATGGTTGTATGTGATTTTTATAATGTACTTTTGAAGGCAGCTATTATTTAATTTTAAAATTCATTTTTTTTTTGATTTCATATTATTTTTACTTCATCGTCATTTTTAAACATCGTCATCTAGATTCGAGATTTACGACAAAATGTAATTGTAAAAAAGTATTACTTGTGTAAAATTATACACGCTTTAAAATGTATACCAGATAAATTTCTACTAAATTAACTCCCTAATATGTTTCTTGTAGTGAATAATAACTTCCATTGACAGTTGGAACTTCTGTACAGATATTGTCTGTTGTTGTTTTTAAGAAGCTCAGCGTATGACTAATTGTTTCAACGGGCACCTAATCAGTACGAACATATACGAAAATATTTTGTGTAATGTGATTTTAGCTTAATAAATCAACCAGATCAAACTATCGGCCTATAAAGTCAGTACACTTAGAGGTGTTTTACGAGAATGGACAATATTAGTATGAGTATTTCAACAGTGAACTTCCGCCTCGATGTTTTATTTCAACACCGTCAGCAATGTTATTTTCAGTTCATCTACTTATTTTGACTTAACTCGACTTAAACAAATGTAATGATAAAATGATATAAATGTAATTGTGTTATGTTGTTGTATTGTTGTCAACCTGTCGGTCGACGCAGCGTAGGTTGACACGGATGACTTTGTCAAGGTCATCGTGAACCTATGGAGGAGGCCGACGTTCGGCAGAGATCCTTAAGCGGATGATGATATTGTTTACATTTGTTAACATTTACATAATGTACATTAGAATGTAAGAATAACGGGTTAAAGATAATTTTCTAATGTTGCGACATTATTTCACATAACCCGTATTTAAGTGTAAATTTTATCTGCAATGTAAAATTGGCGATCTATAACAATTATTATCATAAATAGCGTTAATGTTTTTGTTAGTTAAGGATTTATTTATTTTAATAGTTATTAATGTTATGTAATCGATTCTCCTCTTATGTTTTTGCTGATCACAGTTCCATTCCTGTTCCTTTCAGATTTCGATCTTTGTAAATATTTACACTTTTAATAAATGTTTTGTTAAAATCTATGACTTTTACTTGATTTATCTGAGAAGACAATCTGTTTCAAGTTGTCTCAACAGTTTATTTATTTCAGGTTCTGACTTGTGTGTGAGGTTGAAACGTTGTGTCGGAATCTGCGAGCTAATTCAAAAATATTTGCGAAGTCCACCAAAACGCACTTGCACTTGCAATGAGGTTGACTAAGACCTAGTCACCCTCAGCTCATTGTAGAACCCAAGCCTTTTGGCAGGGAAATATGATAAAAGATATGATAAAATGAAATAATAAAAGACAATTTTATTTTAAAAAATTCTTGTATTGAAAAACATCATCCATAATATTAATATAAAATATAAGCCAAATATTGAACCCACATTTAACTTTAAAGATCATTTATAAAAATCACATTATCCAATAAAATATATTTGATTCTTGGACCCCAATGTAATTATCACACAATATAGGAATGTACAATGGGCCTACCAAGGACAATTGACAGTTTTGAACAGCGCCCCCTATCGGTCAGAAGGAACATCATCTCATACAAATTATGTCGATTACTTTCTCGCAAATCCCGATAGGCCCAGCTTGGCCGCGTTAAACATTATTTTTAAATACAATCACTACTATTATATTAAATATGTATATTTTGATTGACATTATGCTTTTTAATTATCACCGATTGACAAAAATAAACGAACAATAAAACTGTTGGTTTAACCAATTATGACTCATCACATATTACATAAAATTTATTGCATTCAACATAGAAACAACCATAGACCATGACACAGAAACATATACATATCAAAATGAATGCTTCCTTGGTCGTATACACGCTTCACGTGATATCAACTTAGTATTTTTCTTTATTACGATTTTTAAAAAAAAGCTAAAAAAACGGATCAGAACAAAAATATTTCATGATTCAATAGTAATAGTTCAGATATTCTGTATAATAAAATCATTTTCAAATTACACTATAGTTTCCATATTAATAAAAAAGATAAAAAAATGATACTCTTAAAATTACATGCAAGCTTAATTTAGTTGTTGTATGTGGAAGCGGATACATTTCCTCCATGACCGGTCCAATTTGTATGTACGAAGTTGCCTGGCTTGGTGAGCAGCTCGTAAGTATGGGCTCCAAAATAATCACGTTGTGCCTGTATAAAGAAATACATTTTTTTTCATTACTAACCCTGTATTAAATAAATTTTTTGAGTCAATTTTACTTTGTTTAAATTATGAAAATATTGCATTATATGTTGTATACTTGAGAATTACAAATAAATATTTGTGGTCAAGGTCAATTCGATATAACTTGAATATGAATACGGCGGGGTACCGCCATGCTGTGGAAGACATGGAGAAGGGCTATGTCCAGCAGCGGGCAAAGGCTGATTGATGTACGTAGGACGCCATTTTTCATAAAAGATCATAAAAAAATACCTGTAATAGATTAGCGGGTAGTACATCAGAGCTATATCCATCATAGAAGGCCAGCGCCGCGGAGAAGGTGGGCGAGGGTACACCAGAGAGCGCCGCCTGCGCCACAACACGTCTCAGAGATATTTGAGAATCCGAAACTTGCTTAGAGAAATATGGATCCAGTAACAAGTTGGTAAGTGACGGGTTCTTGGTGTATGCTTCCTGAAGAAACAAAAATTTAATACATTAGTACTGAAATTAATACATGCCATTATAAAAATGTAATACATCAAAACATGCAGCGCCCCCTATGGGTATTCTTTCGTATTAATAATAGCCTAAAATTCAGTTTTTTTTTAACAATCAAAATGTACTTCTTGTTATATCTAATCTACTGTAGTTGGTTGTATTAAAATATATTTTAGTATCTGTTAAGATTTGATTACATAAGTTTTGTCTAAATTCGGTACAGGTACTTGCCTTGATGTTGCCTAAGAAAGCACTCCTGATGATGCAGCCTCCGCGCCACATCAGAGCAATGCTGCCGTAGTTCAAATGCCATTTGTTTACCTGAAAATATATTACATTTAGACACATGTTAATACTAAGATCTTTTTTTCTTAAATAACAGTAGATTTTTGTGGCTTTACTAATATTTTTTGTAAACTGGTAAGCTTAAAAAAGCTTGTTGTTGTTCACGACAGTAGATGAATGGCGAGATTTGAACCCACGATCTTATTTATAAATATGATAAACGAAAGTATCATGGATGCATGTTTGTTACTAAACTCCAAAACGGATCTAAATAAAAGGCAGAGGTATATTATTGTCTGGAATATCTCCTACAAAGTTTTTTTTTTAAATAGCGCAAAAGAAATCTTCTGCTTACCTGAGCTGCTTCTCTCAGTAGCATGAACCCTTGCGCATAAGATATCACTTTACTTGCGTATAGCGCTTTGCGAAGGTGTTCAATGAACTCGGCCTTGTTCCCATCGAACTTCAAAACGGACTTTGATAGTGTTTTGCTTGACTTGATACGTTCATCTGAGAAATAATATTTTATTAATATCATACAAATTTCTAAAAAAATATTAGGTAAGTGAAAAGGATTCCATACAAATAAAATATAAACACAATATGATTTAATAAAATGTTTGCTCAAAGCTCCAGCGAAAATTTGAAAGTTTTGTGAAATAAAGAGTTTTTATTTGTTTATTTTTTTCGAGCACAGGTCATGTTGTGTATCAAACACTTAAATACCAAATACAGTAATAGTTTCTTAATATTTAATTTAATTGTGTACATTATGTTATCCTATCTTTTATATTATATAAAAAAACAATGTTACCTTTAAGAGCAGAGAGACATCTAGCGAACACAGCTTCACCGATTAGAGTTACTGGTACTCCATATTCTAAGGCACTGATTACAGTCCATTTGCCTGTGCCTTTCTGACCGGCTGCGTCGCGGATCTTAGGCAAAAGATACGAACCTGAAATATTTAAAACAATTAATAAAAATCATAATAAATCATTAAAAAAATCTTTCTCCCTATCTGTATTAAAGTGTGGATAGTACATATTAATTTTGTTTAATTCATCCATACCGTCAGTGTCCTTGAATTTCAATATATCAGACGTGATATCAATTAAGAATGAATCCAATTCTCCTTTACCCCAATCAGCGAACACTTTTGCTATCTCGCCTTGTTCCAAATCTGAGAAGTCATCAAATAGTCATGAATAATATTACAATTATCATTAACTCACAATGATATCATTTAAAGATAATAAATCACTTTATCATTAAAGGCAAAATATGCAATAATACTAACTAAGAACATCTTTCATTAGATGGTAGGCTTCGCAAATAAGTTGCATGTCACCATACTCGATACCATTGTGGACCATCTTCACGAAGTGGCCGGCGCCGTCCTCGCCGACCCAATCGCAGCACGGCTCGTCGTTAACTTTAGCACATATCGCCTAAAAAAAAATATACAAAAGTAAGCATTGTGCCTTAGTGAATAGTTGAAACAAGATTGTTCATAAAACTATACCATGAATTATAGATTCATTATGACAACGTAGCAGTAGACAGATAAAACTTGATGATAATGAACCTATACTAGCTTATAAGTTCGCCCACACTAAGCTTAGCTATATAATCATTCAACATGTATTAAATATTATTAATAAACAACACTTACTTGGAATATAGGTTTGACCGCGGGCCACGCAGCTGGATGACCTCCGGGCATTAGAGACGGGCCATAACGCGCACCATCCTCTCCACCACTTACCTATAAAAAAATAAACAGTCAAACTTTATCTACGAAAATGTACTAAAAACACATGTCAGTAAGTGAATCATCATGGTGAGTATTAAGTAGATAGTTTATAATTAAAACTATGTTTTCAAAATAACATAGCTTTGTCAAATGACCAAAATTAAAGCAACATTCTAAGAACATTGTATTAATAGTAGTTTTATCAACTTACCCCCATACCAATGTACAGAATTCCCGTTGAAGCTAACTCCTTGCACCATCTCTGTGTATCAGTGTACTGGGAATTTCCACCGTCAATGATAATGTCACCTTTCTCTAACAACGGCAACAGATTCTTCACAAACGCATCCACAGCCGAGCCCGCTGAATAGAAATATTATTTCAATTCATTAACATCTATTGTAAAACCGAATTTTTTGAAATGTTTAAGTAAATATCAACTCTTCATTTTAGGGTTGAGTCCGAGCCTCTCAGAGGGGGTATATTGTGAACTTGGTGATGAAGTTAACTATGACAAAACATGTTTATTTCAAAACAAGATGATTGTTAAAGATGAATATCTAATAATGAAATAAATAACAACATTATTGACTTCATTCTTGATGCGTAAACAAGGTAGGTTATACATGGGTGTTAAAGCAGTGTAAACTCATTGAATACAATTCAGTTCTTCCTCTTAACGAAATAAACTATCAACTCTTATTTCTATAAAATATGTCTGTTTCCTTATATCCATATAAACATGTTTGCCGATCCCTAAAACATTTTGTATTCAATAAGGTATAACATTACAATAGTTTTCCAATTTAAATCAGGGTCATTTGAAATGTTACTTTGTATATTGCATTCAATAGCCCTTACTTTAGAATGCAACTTGAGTTATTAAATTCATACAATATATAATTTCGAGGTTATTTAGAAAAACATATATAAATTGGTAATGATAAAAGATATATGTTTTTAAACAATTAAACTAGTAATATTGAACTAGCACTTTGTTTTCAAAAGTACTTCAATTTACAAAGAAATAAATTATCAATATATAATTGAAGATAAGTATTAAAATTGTTATTGTAATGATTACACCTACATATATTAGCTACAAGCAAATTTAATTTGTAATTTACAGTCGACATTTGAAGAACACTAAAGAAATTTTCTTAACACCCTCTGGCAGTCGCTATTTTTTACTCCGGATAAGGCAATATAAATTATCTATGGATTACACATAACTTAAGTGAACTATTATACACTAAAATAACTATAGATGGTTGATGAAGATGTAGAGAAGTAAAGATTCAACTATTCCTTACCTTTAACTAAAAGCATAACTTTTCTAGGTTTTTTCAACTTCTGTACCATATCTGCTAATGATTTCGCTCCAATGATTTTTGTTCCCTTTGCCTCATTCGCAAGGAAATGGTCAACCTGTTGGAGACAAAACATTGATTTATTTCAAGGGGAATTAGGATGGACTGTTAATTTTATTTTACATTAATTATCCATTTCTATGCAATCATATCATTATGTTACATGTTTTAAGAATTATATTTGTTTAAAAGTAATCGAAATATTGTAATAATTACCTTTTCAACAGTTCTGTTGTAAGCACAGACTACAAATCCTTTAGAGTCCATGTTGAGGATGAGATTTTGTCCCATAACGGCCAAGCCGATGAGAGCAATATCAGCTTTAGGTCTAAAATACAATATAATGTTACGAAGAAGAAATCTAGAGTGGTGGTTAATATTGCATCAAAATATATACTAAAACTACAGTCTTTTCCTAGATGATGTCAGTTCACATTTTTTTTTAAATTGTCGACTGATCTGGCTTAATTATTATTTCATTATGGAGGGCAGGAGTCACTCTGGGTTGCTGCGTCACTCCACTTAGTTAATCTGATTTGCAATAACTTGTTACGGATTTCAAAAGTAGAACATGCATATTTAGATTTAAGTAATAAATTAACTAATTACATATAATTAGTAAGTTATAACTTTACAAAAGTTATAACTAAGTATAGTGCATAGACTAGTGTTTTTTTTTAGTTCAAATGAATGGAGTAAGGTACTGCTAGCGTTTAAAATTAAAATGTAAATAAATATATAATAAAAATGTTCATTAAATATATGTAATCATAATTATAGCATTTTTTCGACACTATACAAGATATCGAGGGTACATGCATAGTTTGCAATGACCTAAGTAAAGTTCACCTTCAAATAACCTTGCACATGGTGCAAGTTTCAAAACTTTAGTTTGGTTTACTTTAAAACTAATTACATGTGGAAACTATTAGTTAGGCAACTTATTTTGTTTCGATTTATTTCTGTTACATAAATTATAACTTTATAATGAAAAAAGATATAAAAAAGAACAATGACAATTTTAATTATAGCAACGTAATCGTTAACCGAAAGTTGTAATTTATATTGGATAGTAGTCTTCCTCGACATTTGAATAGGCTAAATAAATACAATTACAAATAAACATTTAAAATACATTTTGTTAAGTAATAAATACGGGCGGTAAAGCAAAATTATGACACTAGTAATGACTAATCACTTAGGTAATTATAACTATCTTATATAAAAAGCAAAACGTAACGTAAAATAATACATAATTAAGATTATTCAAATACTTACTCAGCCATTGTTTCTAAATGTATTCCGGAATGTTTAACTAAAGAGAAGTATCGGAGTGTTTGAAACTTTACTTTTACTGGAGAGGAATGTACTAGCACTGTACGGAGACGGCGAGCAAATGTGCAGGTTTTTTGTTCCGATCCGCTAACTAATCAAACTTAAATTCGCTTATGTGTCAATGTCAAATTTATACCAGAGACAAAGTGGCGTTTGATAGATTATAAATATCTGAGGACGAAGTAAAGAAACAAATAGATAGGAATCGTTTGAAATTAGGTGGTGGTAGAATTATAAAAATAATACACATTATAAGTCTATACGTAACATAATAATTGAAAAAGTTTTTTTTATCGTTTCATTTTTATTTTGCAAGAGATGCACCAGTCACTGTGCGAAGTGCCATTCTCCACATTACATTGTTTTGCAGTGGAGAGTTGATGTGGGTCTCAGTTAATAAAAATTCAATAGACAAACTATTTACTGTTTTAAAAGAATTGAGCAATAGTGACCGCGAAGCAAGACATTGTCGGGTAGGCGAATACTTTACGAAAGCGCTTTAAGGTTTAATAACCTCTGTGCGAGGAGAGGGCAGGTTAGAATCCTGCTCTAGAACACGCCATTAAAATTCTTAGGAGTCAGTCGGTACATAAGTAACATAATGATATACTCAGACGGGGAGTCAGTACTCATTACAGTGACTAGATAGTACGGTAGACGCATGACAACCATCATTTCAGATGGGCATCATTTAGATAATAAGTTGCAAGTACCTGAATTTATTAATTGACGTGTACAGTGTCATAAGTACTGAGTCTCTTTTATCCCTAAATATTTGTATATTTTAAACATCTGAACTGGTGGGCAAAAATGTTTTTCACTGTTTCTTTTCCATTTTAAATTATTTCGAAATTTTCTAAATTCATTGATTTACTATATTGTACAACTCTATATATTCTATTTTAATATATAAATGAAAAAAAAACCTACTCTTTGGTTACATACATTAACATATTTCGTTGACATTTAATCCAATTTTAATCCTGTTTACTATAAAAATGTTTCTAAATTTATTTGCGTATTTTAGACTAAATTTTATATTGAATTAAAATGTTAATTATATAAAAAAATACGAATAAATGCATACAATTGTGCTCGAAAATTCACTTGTGGATTGTATTGAAGAAAAGTGTCAACAGTCATGGTATATGGTATTGTTTTTGCCGCATTCTTGGTAGTATTTTGGCTTCCATGTGTGAAGAGAGGACTGTGGACTAAGCCGGGACCGGTGTTTGCGAAAGATCGTAAAAACCGTTTGTTTCAAATCACACCTACTGGCCAGTGTTGCGATGAAAAATAATTTCGATTATGGACTTTGCTTCCTGTTTCGTGAATGTACCTATTTTAAGTGTAATGTTTGAGTAGCTTGTTAATTTGGTAATTTATTACATTACTTATTGAATCCTATATGATTTTTAATGAACCTAGTAGAACGTTTAACTATTTCCACAAATTTATGTTAAAATAATGCAGACTATCACAAAATATATAATCTTTACAGGTAATCTAAGCTACAATATATATACGATCAGTTTTAATCATTGTATTTATCTTTTAAAATATGTTTTTTAAAATAATAACTGACTTCTATACAGTCAGAACATTTGAAACATTGAAAGTGTCGGTAACTGAGAACTGTACAGTTTAACTGACATTTAAAAGTTTGCCTACAATTGGATGTTTTAACTGGAGTTAGACGGTTCAGTTAAAACTAAAATTATATTTTTTTATACGAAAAGGGGGGCAAACGAGCGGCGGGATCATGAGAGTGATTATCGACGCCCATGGATACCTGCAATACTAGAGAAACCACAGGTGCGTTGCCGGCCTTTGAGATAGAGGTACGCTCGCTCTTTAAGGACCCTTAGTCGTATTGGTTTGGAAATACCGCCGAGGGCAGACTATTCCACAACGCAGCAGTGCGCGACAGGAAGTTGCGCGAAAACAGGTCTTTTGTAGAATGCTAGCCATCAAGATGGTGTGGATGGTACTTAGCTGTCTTTCGTGTCGTCCGTTGGCGGAACTCGGCGGCAGGAATTGTTTCAAACAATCCTTTGGAACACTCCCTGTGGTAGATCCGGTAGAAAATGCAGAGGAAGTTAATGTACCTCCGCAAAGCCCGGGGATTGAGCCGATCGGTAAGAGCTCGGTCGTTGACGACACGAGTTGCTCTCCGTTGTATGTGGTCAAGTGGATGAAGCTGGTACTGGGGGGCTCCCGCCCAGAGGTGCGAGCAGTATTCCATATGAGGCCGGACTTGCGTCTTATATAGTTGTAAGCGGTGGTCCGACCTGAAATACCGCCTCGTCCTACTGAGCACACCGAGCTTTTAGGAGACCAGCTTGGCCTTGTCTTCCAAATGACCGCGAAACTGAACGTCACTCGATATGTCAACGCCGAGAATACCGATCCTGGCTGAGGCAACCAGGGGAGTGTTCTCGAAGAGGAGATTAACGACGAAGGGATCTTTTTAGGCGGTAAAGGCGCTTACTTGTGTCTTTTTGGGATTAAAGTCGACAAGATCCTACACAGTACCCACGCGCTCCTCGCACTAGCAGCTGTGCGTCGTCTGCGCCGGCCGTCGGATTCGTAACCCGTAATTGGTTGAAGCTCCACGAACGGAAGTTTCGCAAGTTTCGACTATTATCGTGAACCATGTCCGAACACAAGCTTTTCAAGCTTACCAGGAATGGTCACAAGATATATTAGTAAATTAACAAAAATCTGCTACTATTAAAAAAAATATGCAAGTAAAACTATTGTGGTCAGCGAGCAGCCTCGCGGTCTAGATATATCTATCAGGTCGCCTCCACCAACACAAGCACCAGCACCAAGTGTGGCAGCGAGCGATGTAACGGAGCAAAGAGGCCGTCTGTTGCGTCCGGCGCAAGCTGTTTGACGTCGCATCCGCGGAAAGTCGGAGACAATGGAGTTGATTCTTCAACCGCGCAATGTCGACCGACGTTCTCAGCGAACACAACGACATTTGTTTACAAAATCATGTGCGAGCACAACAAGAGTCCCAGAGGCGGGCGAGGCGAGGCGAGTCGCCGCAGCTGACAGAAAGGCTTGACAGTATTCTTATTGTAATTGCTCTATGCGACTTTGTGCCGGGTGTCCGAGTGGCAGGAGCGGCGGGCGTCGTGCGCGCCGTAACGACCGCACTAACGGATGTTTTCTTCAACTAACAATATCTTGGTACATGTATAATAAGCCGGTAGTGGTTAGGTGTCTGCCGAATTGTTCGCCGCCGCAGTTCGTAATCTCAATTGTCAAGGGAATCGCATTCGATCCTCGGCAAGATTCTGTACAACAGAGCGAACAAATCTTTGAAGGCGGTCACTTAAAGATAGTGTAGGAGCCGAGTCCCGGCGTCTCGGCGTCTCGGCATCTCGGTGGCTGATCGAGTTACACTACGATCAAACTTATGTTCTCTTTGGAATTTTAATGAAGTTAACAGTATACACAACAAATTACAAACTTAAATTTAGATCGTCATTATTTGTAAAATATTGAACTGTAATATGTAACGCCGCGCGGAGCAACGCCTAGCCAGGCCCCGGCCCATGACTGGACAAACTACATCTATTTTATTTAGTGCCATTATTACATTATCCTCGGCGGTCGCGTCGCCACTGCCTGTACTTAACAGTTTATAATCCACATTTGAAAGCATCGAGAATTGCGTAGCGATGAAGTCATCGGCAAATCAATGTGTTTGCGACAGTCGAAGTCAAAGTAA
This sequence comes from Papilio gigon, assembly GCA_027563995.1. Classification (NCBI taxonomy): domain Eukaryota; kingdom Metazoa; phylum Arthropoda; class Insecta; order Lepidoptera; family Papilionidae; genus Papilio; species Papilio gigon. The sequence goes on from JAODUI010000025.1 coordinate 4,307,537, forward strand.
AAGGGCATTTTAAAACAACGCTCAGTTCTCACCCGCGGCGGCCGCTTCTCCTAACTCCCGCTGACTTGTGTACTTCATAGGTGGTGGTGGCCAGCAGTGGCACGCACTTCCACGTACGCAACCAACAAACCGCAGAACTTTTTCGGTTCAATGTGTTTAATATCCGGGATGTAGTTATTTAACAAATTTTGGTCTTGAGCCAATTTCATAAAGAAAAACTCCTTCGCAAAGTCGATTAAACTACGCTGTTATTTGCACTGATCAAAGCGGCCGTAAAAAGCGGCAAAGATACGCAACTCAGTCACCATTAGCATGGTACCCTCCCCTCCCCGCGCTTCCTCGCCACCGAGCTGTTGCCGGCGGTGCGCCGGCGCCGGCGGTCGGAGGCAGCCACTACTCGCCGCCAGATGGCGAACAAATATACATCAGATAAATGGCTATTTGGGAACATTAACGAGTTATAACTGATTTAGTGCTGGCCGATGGCCTACTCGGACTGCGCCTGTCGTGCCCGGTTAGCTGCGGATTATGTTAATACATTTACATACCAAGTCTATCTATGTTGACCACCAGTACGTACCTAGGACCGCCATGCGACAGCGCAGAGAAAGAGAAGTGGTGGTGGGCGAAGACTAGTACCTAAATGTTAAGTTATATGTACTTGTAACGAGAAAATCTTGTAGACATACATCTTAATGAGGATGACAGCGACCTCCCCGGGACAGCCCCGCGGAAGCGAGACCGTGTGTGACCGTGTGAGCCTCCTGCGATCAGTTACAATCGCATCACCGATGTTCTGCCGTCTATCCCTGACTTAAACGGTCCATTAGAAATAACGCCAAACATATGTTTTCAACGGCGCGGCGCGCGGCGCATTTTTCGAGGGGCGTTTCCAAGACACCTTAGAAATTAAACGAGTGTTGGCACTGGCTATTGTGTTACGCTCCGACATCGCAGCGGAGTGCAGGGGAGTGCAGCGGAGTGCAGGGGAGTGCAGCGGAGTGCAGGGGAGTGCAGCGGAGTGGACGGCGCGGGAACGAATTGTGCATGAAATTGAAGTAGTCGTGTCGCGATCGAGTTGCATGTACCTACATCTGTATAATACATGTACACACAGCGGAAGCTGGCTAAGCGAGAAGCTTCTAGACGCGAGAGTAGTCGTCCGGGCCCGACACCTAAGCCTCCGAGTCGTTTACAGGCGGGAGAGCGAGCACATCTGCACGTTTTATGACACCTTGTAAAGTTAATTATTATAAATTAAATTACATTTTTGTAAATTTATCAATGGCTCTTGCACACCAGCTATGTTTTTGGTGGTTAGTTTCAGAGAATTTCGGCGATTGCAATGTGTTTGTGAACCTTTGGCTCACGCTCACATTAGTATTGGGTGAGGCGATGTTACTCATTGTCAGTCATATCTAATACAAAAATAAATGAAACAAAAAGCAAAAAAACAATGGAAATATATTAAAAAAAGGACAATTTGTTGTAATACAAGAAATGGTTCTGTTACTTTATACTGAACAAGATGTAGGCAGCTGCGTTGTAGGTAGAGGTGAGAATGGCGCGTCCATGACGTGCTGCTGCGGCGCGCGCTGGGACATGGGCGAGCGAGACGAGTATCTCCCGCCTCTCGCTCGTCCTGCTCCCACTGCGTACACCATTGTGCGCACAGTGCAAATGTGTTTGTCACTATGTCCAGCAGCTGCACGGCCGCATAGTGCGGGCGCATCGTGCGGGCGCCATCTCTTCGCCTTGTCTTCCGTCTCACAAACATAATCATTTAGCAGTCGATGTACAAAGGACGACCTCTGCGCGAACGCCTGTCCGAGGAGCGCGAGCAAGCGCGCCTATCGATATCTTGTTATCGGTGACATATATAAATGGCTTCACGCTGACGTCTTTTGTCTCTACTACAGTTATTATTGAACATGTAAGCATTAGGAGTGAGTCGCCGTCGCCGTACTCGCAGCGCTCGCAGCGCTCGCGGCGTGACTCAGTCGCTGCTGATAATCGAATATGAATAATTCATCTGCGACGAGATCGTTCGTCAGTGAGATCGAAAAGCTGCCAACACGAGTCCCTCGAGCGGCGGCCGTCGACCCCACCACGAGCTGCTTCGCGTCTATCGAGGCTGGGGGTTACGTCGTGATGCTGACAAGGAGACGTGATCCTGGCGCAACGGTGGGCACTGATCGGCGCAGGCCGGGAAACAAGAAAGGAAAGAGACTAAATACTTGTAAAGAGCGAGCTATGGCTGCTGCAGGCTACGATTGACGGCCGCGACGCCGGCGTCCCCTGCTCACAAACAACTAATTTGAATTCACAAAACTAAACGTTTCTCTCCTTCCCTCTCTTCCTTTTGTGGCAGCGGCGGTGGCGGGTGCACTTATCGCCTAGTACTTGCTTGTACTTCCGCGGCATATTCTACGACTGCCGCAGAACATTTTGCTTTTTAAATGTTCTCAGAAACCTCAATTGAAATTTACAGGAAGGGTAAAAATCGAAAATTATTTCTCTATGTGCGGAGCGTCTTTCGAATTCCCTTCTTCAGTGATTATATCATACCGCCGCCGCTCGCCGCTCGCCGCGCGCCTCTCTCCTAACCATGTAAATGGCAGGCACAGTTTGATACAACTTACACCATTTTTAATTAACATTTTACAAAAATGAATGTGTAATTTAAACGCCAGTTCATATCTATGTTCGCAATACAATAGCGGTGTAGATAGGTGTCTGCCGAGCGGGGCAGGCGTTCGGCGCCCTCTACACTCCTTGCCTACACGAGGGACGTTACGGAGGTCCGATTCGGGTTCCGCACGCTCGGAACTTCTGCTTTATTTTGCACTTTCTGTTTTGATCGAATTATAAAAAAAATGTTAGTTATATGATATACTCCTAATTATCATTTAGAATGAAAAATTGTTGTGTTGAACGGTTTAATTGTCGAGGAAAGCTAAATAACATCACGGTCCGACCAAAAGGTGCGGACCATTCAGCTCAGCAGTCCGAACGAACTCTTCGGCTCTATACCGGTTAGATTAATAACATGCATGACATTATTTTATTAGACCTGCCCTTTATCTTTTGTCTCCGCTTCCGGTAACGATAACCAAATATAAAACATTGGGTTCCGATTTCTATATAACACTTCCGTTGCATCCCTGGTCTCCAGCGTCTCCAGCATCTACAGTGACCCGACGGATTTGTTGGCCGACTGCGTCTCGTCCCGCAGCGGGCGCGACCAGGCGAGCGCTCGCTGCCCGCGCTTCGTGTTTATTCAATATGTTTAAACAAGCTCGCGGCTGCTCTCGCCCCCGTTGTTTAAAACTTTACCTGACGTGTGTTTACTGCACGCGCGCCTTTCAATCTCGTAATAGATATTTTCCAGAGAATTTCGCGAGAATTAACTTTGGTACCGTTTACTTATTTACTGTCTAATTACGCAAAGTGCGCTGTAAACTAGTCGCGCAGCGCGCCTTGTGTAAATATTTAAGGCAATATATTGTAGGTGTTTACTTGTGGCTAGTGGCAGAGAGCCATGAGCGTGTCGGCTAACGCTATGCGGGCGCGGGGCGCGGGGCGCGACACGCATATTGTAAAATAGAAAGCGGAAATGACTTCATGTTGTTATACAACAGACTGAGGGTCGCTGACGCCGCCCGCCATCGCTCAGTAACCGGCGCAGTGCACCACGGCACCGCAACTGCGCCCTGCGAGCTACACACCGCCCGCGCCGTGCGCACAGAGCTCAGGCAGCAGATGCGGCGCACAACGCACTATATACAATACTCCGCTCCCCCCCCCCATAATTTTTTCATCGAGATATGTATTATGAATGTTTCCCGTTACTACCATTAGGACTAAAACCATAGACGTTGGTTGAAACCTGTTGAGCTGGCATGCGCAGCGCCGCCGCGCCGCTCGCCGAGCCGAGCGCTCGCAGCCGTGCCTAGCCGCGCTGTAGCCATGTTTCTTTAAATGTTCATCGAGACATATTTCCCTTACATCGTTTACAAAACATGCAAAAAACAAACTTACTGCAACATTTAAGCTTCAATATGAATCTTTCATTCCGTCCGCAGTCGAAGTATTCACTAGTCAAGGTCACGTTTGACCGGGACCTTGAGGTCGAGCGAGGCCCGTTCGGATAGTGCGCGGACCTGCAGGCCGGCGGACGGGCCGCCGCCGAGTGGGCGCTTGCCACAAGCCGCGCAGAGGCTGCACGCTAATTGCATCAGTGCGGGCTAGCCGGCTCGCGGACGCGATCTCTCCCGCCGATATGAATCCTGCTTTGTTACCGAGCCCGGCCTACTGTTTAGCACGAAAGAAAACAATAACCTCCCATAATAGTTGCAACATCAACTGTTTGTCCATAGGTCTGCCCTTCTATAATCAATGGGGTAATTATGGAAAACCTCACTTCGGCTTCAACTCGGCCGCGGCGCACTTCACGTTGTGCAGTGTTCTTCCTTTTTTAGCTTTACTGCAATCAGCATGTTAAGTCCCGCGGTCAACTCGCGCCGGCTGGCTTCGATTGTTCCGCTTGCTTTTTTGTTCATATGTTCCTGATACGACAACAAACAATACAGTGAGATCTTGTGGATCTCAAGGAAGCACCTCGGCCAACAAGGCACTTCCTCAATATTTATCAGATTTGAATTGAAATGAGTCGCGGTGCGTTTTGCTTTGACGTGAAGGTAAATGTCGTCCGCTTGTGTTGTAAACTGAGCATGGAGGCAGCGGCTCGCCCGCTGCTCGCCCGCTGCCGGCAATGCCGAGCCGATGAAGCGCGACGTAAAGACCGGGAGAAAATAATGGACAAGACGATCATGAGTTGCAATCTAACTAAACTATCGGCTCTACGAACTGTACGTTACGTTAATTGTGCTACCCTCGCCATGGGCGCAGCGACGGTGCAACAAAACGCGCCGCCGACCTCGTCACTCTTCAACGGATGCAATAAAATTTTTAGGATGGGTTGTACCGGCGCGAGGCAGTGCAAGCATGTATATACACGATACAAAACAGCCACGCGCGTGTTTCATATATATTTATGCGGTTTCCTGTCGGCCCTTCGCCTCACGTGAGGTCCGGCCACCAGCGACTAGCCGCCTGCGGCTGTACGTCGCGATTAAGGTTCCAAGGTCTGAAACGAGGCAAATCCGCGGGCTCGGGTGTCGCTGCATTCAATAGAGCTATACTGTGTCGGCTTCGAGCACCCGCGCACAAACACGCACATGCACACGCCCAGGCTCTGCAACTTAAATCAGTCCGAGGTTTAAGATAATTCGTGTGGCATTCCCCTAAGTAGCGAGCATGAGATACATTCCTCTGCACCGCGAGTTCCGTGCTGTGCTGTGCTGTGCTTTTTGCAACTGTCACCTGAGCTGCAAAGCAGTGTAGTGCCGTGTGATGTAGTGCAGTGGTAATAGGCACTGCCGAAGGACAAAGTCATAAATAAATCATAAAATTGAAATAAGCCATTTAATTTATGTCTTCTCAGAATCCAAAATATCTTAACCATGAAATTAACATTCCATGACAGCGTTATGGAGGACAATAAACGACCTCTAAATCTGCTGCACTATAAATAGATGAAGTTTTAAATAACACTATGAATGTGACACAGTGGCCCGCGGCCGGCGCCCGCCGCAGCTCCATGCCCGCGCCGGGCCCGCCGCGAGCGCGCGCCTCGTGCTGACCTTGCACAACTACAGCCAATCGTGTCGTTGTGCCTGTGTGTGTGCAACCGTTCGCTCGAACGACTACTTGAACCATTACCACTTCCACACACACCTGCGTCTGAACTTTGTCACACGAGCATCGAGCTATATTCGTCTTAGCGTAGCACAGCTAAATAACCGAATTGATGTACCGAACAAGTTTTATGTTTGTCTCACAATATCTATTCAAATGAACAACCTGTATTTATAATTATTAACCGAGTGCGCTATCACTTTCCGATCACAGTGACAGCAATGACAACGACGACAGTGCTCCGATCCAGTACAGCCGCGGGCCCCCCGCCCCCCGCGCAGCCGGGCCGGTGACGTGGGCCGCTAATTGAGGCGTTAATGACGTATTGAGATCGCATTTAGACATTCACTGAGAGCTATAAATACAGAAGTCGTCGACCGCGGTCGCGCCGTCCGCGCCGCGCGCCTCCGCCCCGGCCCGCCCCGCGCCCCTTGCGAGGTATTTCTGTGCGCGAGCATGACCCACATCGGGCGCGGAAGTGGCGCCTGACTTGGCTCAAAGTCGCTCAATGAGCGTGTTCATCTGCAACGTTTGTGTACGTTGGCGAGGGGCGGGGCGGAGAGGCGCGCGGGGCGAGACGGCGTGTTACTCCTTATCATAGTTGTCTTGCCATTACGGTGAACCAAATGGCATCCTCCAGCCCTGTGCCTAAGTATAAGCCCTAGTAATCTGTGCTCACACGTGCGACCTGAGCCAGACGTTGGGCTCTTGTGTGACGCGGGCCGGCCCGCTGTCCGATCAACTGGCCAGTGGCCACGGAGCGCCGGCCTCCACAAAAAGACAACAATGCAAGTCACGAACGAGAGCTCGCAGTGCGCCGGCCGACGCTACATTTACTAACAAACAAAACATCTGTGGTGCGAGTACGCGGCCGCTTACTCTTCCTTGGCGAGTGTCGGTGAAGTGACAGCACTTATAGTGCGCGGGGTGAGATATTTGCCTTTGCATAAAGCGTTGCAAAATCCTCGCGACTAGAACTTAATGATTGTGCCGCAGCCACCGCTGTAAGTCCAAGAGGCACGGACTTGCTCGTGGCTCTCCGCGACGTAGGGTTGCGTATTTATGTTAATTTTGTCAAATAAATGTTTTAATGAACCGCCTCTTTGTTCTTTGAGTTGTTCAACCCTCGCCGATGAACATAGCTTTGCTGTGATTAAGTATTGACTATTTGCCTAGAAGAGACGTTCATAGCTCGACCGTGTCCTTATCCTGCGCGACTCTCGTCGCCTGCGCACAAGGGACACGGCTTACGTAGTATTCGAACCGATGTAATGCAAGCGGGCGCGCGCCGGGGCGGCGCTAGCACGCGCGTCACTCGGCCTGACTAAGAACTACATAAACAAACGTGTTTTGTACTCTAATTGTCAGACACTGTCCGTGGACCGTTCCAAAGGCAACACTTCAATACGGCGAATGTAAGAGCAGGAATACAGCGGCGAGCCTGGTAAAACTGCAAATGCATCTTCGAGGCACATGCGGCTACCCGATCACCAAAAATATAAAATAGAACGCAGAGGGCACCGGCGTGCCCCCGTCGTTCACTGGAGTCTCGACACTCCATTCCCACATAATGTGCTCGAGAAAGACGCCAGACATCTATTAAACTATAAAAACTTTCGTGAGCCATTTCACTATACTACTTATAAAACGGCGAGCGACGGGCCGCGAACGCGCCTTAGTACCGTTCCCACTCACCCTGAAGATGAGCCCCCGATGGGCTCGAAACTAGTCGGTACCGACACCGAGTTACACGTGAGTTAAGCCGTTTTATAAATAGTACACTAAAATATAGTTTGAAAATGGTACACGACGTTTGCGCTTTAATTACTTAAGATTTAATTTCTAGCAATGAGTTAAATCTTGTACAAGGATTATCGCTTCTGACGAGGGTAAGCAATCGGGTTTAAAAGCGTTGAGCGGAAAATGTCCGGGAAGCCTCTTTTATTGGACTCTTGTCTGAAGTCAAGCCTCGGCTGAGAGAGAAATGTTAATTAAAGAAATGCCTTATTGCGGGAATAGTTTGTGACGGTTTTCATTTATTAAGTTTATGGCTCTGGCATTTAAGAGTTTGTAACAAAAAAAAATTCAATTGTTTTTCCTGACAATGAACAATCGAATAGCGTTTTGACGTTTTATTACGCGAACGCCGATACTAATCACAAACGCTATACTGTTAGTACATTATGTTTTTGAAGCGCTAACGTCAGGCCACTATGCTAAAAAATGAGGTGACTTCTATATACATTGGGTTTTTACTGGACTTGCGGGCATGTATATTTTATGGAGAATTCAAAAACTACAAATCTAGTAATAAAATAAACGCACAAGCTTATTTTTCTTAATGAGGTGTGGGATAAGGCTACCCAGGGAGTTTAAAATCAGACAACGATTTGCTTTAATCTCTACGGAGGGTTTGTATGCGCACTGTACTGTATACACTTTTTCGTACGTCTCTATCATATTTAAACTCCTTTCTTACGTATGTCCTCGTCGACACAATTAATCAATACCTTTTTTTTTACACTGGTAATGCATCTCACATCCCCCCGTTTCCGGAGGGGTATGTGGGACTCACGAGCCGAAAATCAACGGGAATAACCACTAAAACCCAGCGATGTTCCTTCGCGTCGCCCTTTATCAATACCTAATAATTAATCAATACCTGCTTCGACCTTGCTCTACCTTGACAACTACCAGTTTCAATCTGATTGAGAAGCTGCTTTTTATTTTGTTCCCCTTTAATAGCTGTTCGCTTATTTTAATTAAATAATCAACACGAAGGCTTTATCACATTATTACACTTATAAATCAAGAGACAAAGGTTAGGATTTAATGTGTGCACGATGGCTGACAAACACGAACAGGGGCGAGGCAGCGTGCAGCTTGAAGTTGCAACGAATTAACATAGATAACATAAACTAATTGTCATCATCAATAGATTAGTAATTTTAATTAGTTTATTAGTTTTATTTATCATTTTTTAATTATTTATAGGTATTGTTATCTTTTAATATTTGTATAATATTAAACACAATCCTTATTTATGTTATCAGCACTCCGCGTTATATGACTACACCAGGCCTAACCTTTTGCTCCATAATTTGTTTAAGACACCAAAAGATCTGTTACTATTCGATCTAAATGTCCGATTTATTAATTTATTAGTTCACTTATATTTTTGTTTAATTTATAATTTATCTGGCAGTGTGAAGACGGAGACGTTATCAAACGGCGCTCTGTCTCGGCTGTACATCGCCAACGCAAACAGAAAAGATTCCGGCAACTATACTTGTTCGTTGGCTGATTTCGCAGCGACCGCTGTCTCCGTGCATGTATTAAGAGGTGAAATTTAGTAATTATTCTGTTGTCATATTAATTTAATGGAGTAATTATTTCGCCCATGTTTATATGGGTTTGTATTACGTCGATTTCATTGCCGCCCGTAGACTGGACGTTTAAATCGATCTGTTGAGTGAGACCTCTTTTGTTTCTTAAACTGAATGACGTCAGGGTACAGTTGATCAGATCTTTTTAGTTGTGTTTGTGTAATTATTTCTATTGGCAAACGAGAACACATAACTGTTAGTATTGGGAATGAACAGCCGTATACTACTAGATGAAAATGAGGTCAACCGTCAAACAGGTGACCTGTTGTTAAGTGACAGACAACTGTAGTGAAATAAGTTGTCACGGCATTCTTTTACGGCTTCTATGAAATATAAAATTGTGTACTCCCGTGTACTATAATTGTTTAAATTGTCTCCTTACAGGTGAGAATCCTCTAGCGATGCAACGCGGCGGTGTCTCTAACGTGACGTATTCATTGCGCGCTCTGCTCGTTGCGTACGTCAGCTGACAGATCGCGGGCGCGTTATGGTCACGCGCCATTTTGTAAAAATGTAATTGTTGTTTTAATTAGTCCCATAGAAGTATGTTACATGTAATACCCCGTCTATATTTAAATTAAGTCGACTGAAGTATCTTCATGTGTTAATTAAGATGTGAACACCAGTGTAAGATTAACTATTGCTTCAACCGATGGATATGCAATACAAGGATCTAAAACAGTGGTTTAATATACTTTTACTTTAAGAGACAAGAACTGCCAAGCATGCACATTTCCCTTTATCAAAAGGAATGATTCTAAACTAACTTGCTTCAGTCAACGCTTTTATAAAGACGTTACGTTGGGTGTTTTCCGTTGATTTTGATTGGTTCGTTGAATCCAATCGGACCAACGGGAAAAAAATTCGAATCGTTCAGCCAATCGGGCCTACGGGAAACACCTGTTGCGTTTAAAAGTAAATACAACGAAAATAAATAGAACATTGTCTCCTTATTCCTCCAGTTTTGTACAATAACTTTATACATAAGTAAAATAAAATTTGCTCAATGTGCTTCTTGACATTTGTGTTTAGCTGCGGTATAAAAATAACAATGTATGTTTATGTAAATTGGTTTCGTTTTTTTTTTTACATAAAACATTAATAGATTTTTGTTAATTGACTAATATTTCTTGTAACCATTCCTGGTAAGCTTGAAAAAGCTTCTGTTAGGAATGGTTCATGACAATAGTCGAACGGTGGGATTCGAACCTGCGACCATTTGATCGGTAGTCCGTACTAATAACCATTAGGCTATTGGAGATTCAAATTGTTATCGATGTTTGTTTATAAAGTCGGTTTCAACTCCAAAACTTCCAACTGCTAGACCAGCAAACATCCTAAGAAACCTGGTTTTGTTTTGATATGTAGAGAAAGTGTTTAAGACACCTTCACTTTGAGGAGAAGACTGGGCTTCCGTGATATTCGCCTCCAGTAAAACATTCTCAGCGGCCATTCACGAGTGGAAGCACCCTATGTTGCTATTTTCGGATTGGTTTAGACCCAGCGTGTATACATTTTGTAACTCCTATACGCACGCTGTATTGATTGCGATGCCGAGACTTTATGTTGTCTTTGAAAATGACATAGCAAATTCATACATACTATGTAAATAAACATTATTCTGCGTAGCACAGACACGATCTTATGATAAACTAAAAATATATATGATTTACATAAATACATTAGAATACGTATTTTAAATAGAAAACAAAATACAAGCTTAAAATCTATAAATTCATTGAAACTCATCATCAACATTAGCCATTGTCTGCCCACTGTTGGACATAGGCTTATCCCAATGCCTTCCACAGTATGCGGTCGTCCACTTTCCGCATCCAACGACTTCCTGCCGTCCGCACCAAGTCGTCGGTCCTCCATTGAAACTCGCCTTAAGTTAATTCGAAGCGATAATTGATTGACACTATAATATTATTTTTTTAGTTGAAATTACGGATTACTCAAGGATAATGGAAATAATAAGATTAATTTAATTTGTCTCTATATAATGACTATGTATGAAACTTGGATTTAGAATAATAATTTATAATTTCATTTAATTTCTAATTATATCAAGATTTCATTGTTCATGGCCAAAATTCTATACTAAAGATTTTGTATAAGACTTTAATGTCATTTCCACATTAACATTTATTATATCGAATATGACGTTCGGGAAATTTCTTCAAAAAAGGCTACAAATATTTTGTTTCACATATTAATTCAACGCTTAATGGTTTGTTGTAGAAACGGTTATATATTCCTGTCACTTAACTATCAATTTCAGTGTATTAAACACAAAGCATGTTTGTAAGCGTATGCCAAAGTCAAATATACATCAATAGGACATCATAAACCAAATAATTAGAAAGCCTTACTACTGATACAGTTTTTACATGACGAACCGATACGACCTTTTGATAATTAAATTAATTAAACTTTCGTGAGTCATTACTGTAAACAACAAATCTAGATAGAGACCTAGATAATGGTCGGTGTCATCTCCGAATATATGCGTGAGTGTCAACCGTTATAACTCGTTTATAAATAGCTATTGTGTTTAAAACATTTGTTTGAATAACGCTCATAAAGTCCGATATATAACTGGTATTATATTTGAATCATATGCTGTGGTAATTTAAATTCATAGTTAGACATAATTACAGTACAACAAACGAGATACAACTTTTAATGGTTTATTTTTGTTTGTTTTTAGCAGAGTCATATTCCGTACTATTGTTACATATATGTTTGTACTTCTAGAATAAAGACGTTGTTACAAATTAAGATAACCTGAACATACTAGTTCTGTATATAATAATATAAATCTGGGCACGGCGATGCCCCTGCCAAGTCGAGCAGAATTATTTTATTTAATTTAATAACTTTACCTGACTATTGTATCCACTAAAAAATGTAAATAAAATCTTGATTGTAACTCTAGTACTTATTGTTAAAGCATTTTTCAAATTTCTTGGCGTGCTCGGAACATCGTACGAGTCGCTGCAGGTTTTTCCCGTTGGTCCGATTCGACTAGTGATCAATCGGCCCTACGGGGAACTTCCGTCTCTGTATATTACAAGCTCTAAGATATAGCGAAGCGTTATGTGGATGGGCAGCGCAACGTGCATGTCAATGTCAACTGTCAAGATATTTAAAAAATACTATAATTTGTTAAAAGATATTAAGGAAACACGGTCTACATAAATATTTAAGATAATGCATGGTACTGGAAAAACATCTAAAGTCTAAGATTTATCAACTGGTTATGTTAAAAATTAGAACAATTTTAGCTTCGTTAAAAACATCACAAAGGTCAATGAATACATGATTATCATAAATATGTAAAGTTTAACTTATTAAGTGAATCACAATCTATTAATTTACATTATTAACCAAATCATGTTATCATCAAGATGTTAATCTACTTATCAACATTTTTACTGTTAATTTGAAGTTATCAAATAAAGTATGATAAGTCCAAGACGTAAACAATAATCAGGTGAGTTCTCGAACAGGTCACAACCAGTTGGTAATATCTAAATTTGACTGTTCGATATTTTACAGTAACATATATAAGGTAAGAGATTGCGATCACTGTATTGAGAAATAAACGTTTTATTCGAATCTCAGTAATGTGTTTTTCTTTTGTTTTTCAAAACTTCCAATACGACCTTTAGAAAAGTATGCAATTTGTATTGTTTTGGACTTAAGAGTTCCCTGTGTAAAGCGGTAAACAGTTACCCCAGGAATCTACTGCACTAGTATTTATTTTAATACTCAATATACTAAGAAAACAACCCATTTAAGCGTCAATAGCCTAATGGTTAATGGTACAGATTTCAGATCACGTAGTCGAGAGTTCGAATCTCGCTATTCGATTATTGTCGCGAACCATATCCTAGCACAAGCCTAGCTTAGTTGGACTTGTAAAAGAAATATTAGTAAATTAACACAAATCTACTAATATATTTACTAAAAAAAATTCTGGCTGTAGCCTGTGACATCGACTGCGCGAAATTAAAAAAAAATTAACTTAACCGTATATGCGTTAACCTATAATCTATACCTATACCTAATTTAATTCAGATCAATTGTTCTAATTTTAGTAATAACAACTATGCATCCAAAATTGCATTTATTACAGCTTTCGCCCGCGACGTCGTCTATGTAAAAAATATAAGCTACCTAAAGCAGTATTGCAAATACAGTTTTAACTTAACAATCGAAATGTTCAGTCAACTGTTAGTTTCAATTAACTGAATATGAATTTATTAGGCTAAAGTGGCAATGGGTCGGTCACATCTGTAGGGCCAGCGACGATAGTTGGGGAAGGAAATTGTTGGAGTGGAGGCCAAGGATGGGAACCAGGAATGTTGGGCGTCCTCCTTTCAGGTGGACGGACGACAGGAAGTAGTTGGATGCTGAAGGCGGAGGACCGCATACTGTGGAAGTCATTGGGAAGGGCCTATGTCTAGCAGTGGGCAGACTGGCTGATGATGATGATGAATATGGTGGGCTTTATCGAATAAATTTTATCGTAAACAATGCATTAACTATGCAAACAACTTCCTTACAAAACTGCACTAATGAATTAAAAAACTAATTAAACGCAAAATTATCATAATAGTAGTACAATTGTGATATATATTCAATTATTCATTTTGTAAACAATTTACGACTCTATTCCCAAACGACTAGGTTTCTTGCAGTTAAAGTTATTTTTCAAACGGGAAACTTTAATTTTTCGCCGCTAGATAGCGCGTAGATAGCACTCGGAACGTATCTTCAGGTATAATTTAATTTCATAATTATTTAATGTAGCATTTTTAACTTCTGTTTAAAAATGTTTTATCTCGTGTTCATGTTTTCTGTAAATTTTAACATTTTCATTTTTATAAAATCTGATACTATATATAACATTTACATTTATAGATTTCGTCTATAGATATCGTATGAGATACATTACTGGAATGTATATTTGTGACGTCATATGTGCTTGTATGCGAGTGATCATCTATTCACCATACCCTTGCTGTCTTTATTTATTAATTTTTATTTGGAAGACTTACAGCTAGATAAAACTAAATAACAATAGAGTGGTCACCAGGTAGTCAATTGAGAGTCTTCGCTACTAACAGTTGTATAGCAAACACTACCATGGGGAGCCGACCAGCTGCAGTACTGTATGCTGCCATGGCATACTACATTGCAGCTGCTTAGTTCCGCAACAGTTTATTCACCACTAAAGTGAAAAAGTCATCGGCTAAGCACTTTCTTGCCGCGGACACAATCGTTGTGAACAGGTAGAGGTCATGCCGCTTATGGATGTTGTTCAAGCTAGCACTCGCACGTACAATAAAATTGTTCTGACTATAGTTAGAAGACGCCTTGGGTAAGAACCGAGGTGGCGTGGAACGGAGATTTAGACGGGACATACATACAGCTGAGACAATAATTCATGGATTCTGATCTCGGCACCGTCAAAGTGAAGATAATCAAGATATTATTAGTGTTTTCTTTCTATATGATCAATATTTTATCAGTGCAATTTAATACTAACTGTAATATGTTGATATAAGAAGGTAAGATAATAAATTCAGTGGTGATGGCAATATTCTGACTCTATCGCGGTCTCGAGCCCAGGCTTCTTACGAGAACTGCAAATTATAGCTTAGACCACAACTTCGAAGTTGCCATCGATGTCCTTGAGTAAAGGCAGTTATTTTTTTGTTTACATTATCAGAAATTTGTTAATTCTCCATTATTTATTTTATCTCTTCACTAAGCTCTCGGCTTGTAATAGGATATGGTTTACGATAGTCGAGGCAGGATTCAAACTTTCGCCACGTGAACTGAAAACTGTAGTCTAAAACATTAGGCTATTGACGCTTCGCTGTGAAAGAAGTCATTAGATTACTTTTTTGTTTAACTTCCTCTGGCATCGTTCTATTCGTTATTACGTCATCTGCTACTGAGTTCAGGGTTGACAAATATCAATAGTTGGTCAGTTTTTATTTTGTAGCCAGTGTCAACCCTGAATGAAGCTTGTTCTTATGTTAATTACATTTCTATACATTTTTTTTATTGTTAAATTAAATACCAAGAACATAACGAATCGTTCAAAAAACACGTTACTACAAGTATTATAAAAAAACAAGTAACTGTTCATAATAATATAAAACGAGTTAGTTCAATAAAAAGTAATCTCATTGTAATAAATGCCAAATTACACAATAATAATATAAAAGAGTTGAGTTTAATACAACTGTGAAAACATAGTGACGTAAGTACGTTACGAATCTGTCGTCAACTGATGTACTGAGACGCAATTATAAACTATCTTTACGTATATCCTAATAGCTAAGGGCACGGATTTCCGATCACATAGTCGACAGTTCGAATCCCGCCATTCGACTATTGTAAACCATAACCTATCACAAGCCTAGAACTTAATTGGAGTGGTGAAAGAAATATTAGTAAATGAGCAAAAAACTGCCGATATTTAAAATTAAATAATACACAAAAAAAATACAAGACCACTATTAAAAACATTTCCCTCCCCATCCCATACATTAATCAAAGATAAGGAGAATGAGAATGTGAACATCAGACTGATGACGGAAATACTTGACAAAAATCTTGGTATACTTTTGGGTATCAGACGATAAACAGAAATAATACAGAGACTGACACTATTTGATAAGCACCATTTATAAAAAAAAACACGCCAATCATTGTTATTTAATTCAGACAAAGTATATAAATGTTTATCTCCTATCTAAATTTGTCAGTCTACACGTATCTGTCGTTTAACGATGACAAATAAACTTATAGTTAACTGTTTATCAATATTGCTTTATCTTTTGTGTATTGATCCTCCGTACGCTAAATCCGCTCGGATACTAGCCGTATTTCCGTTTCCTTCGATAAGTCACCAAGTTGTCTTCCGACCTATAACTCAAGAATTGTCAAGACGTGGCCATGAGGTCACAGTCATCACTACAGATCCCGCATTCAATAAAGGTCAAACACCGGAGAACTTAACAGAAATTGATATCCACGATCTTTCGTATACTAGATGGAATAATCTTCTATCGGGTATAGGAGATGGTGTTATAGAATTTTCAAAACTCCAAAATATTATGAAAATATTTCATCTACTCTGTATTTGAAGAACAAGTGAAAACGGAGAGTGTACAAAAATTGTTGAAATACAATGAGAATCATTTCGACTTGTTACTATTAGAAGCCAGTATAATATGTACTTTGGGATTTTCTTACATCTTCAAAGCTCCGGTGATTCAAATAAGTTCGTTTGGTGCGTTTGTTGATAATCATTTAACAATCGGTACACCGTTACATCCGATACTTTATCCTAGTATATTCAGAGATAGATTTTACAATTTAACAATATTGGAGAAATTAGTACAATTGAAGAAGGAATGGGATTTATTGAAGTTAATTGAAAATCACGACTTAGACAATGAATTATTCAAGAGATTATTTGGTCCAGACATACCACCACTTGAGCAGTTATACGAAAATGTACAAATGTTGTTCTTGAACATGCATCCGATATGGGAGAACAATCGTCCAGTGCCACCTGGTGTCATTTATATGGGAGGACTGCATCAGAACCCGGAGAAGGAATTACCAAAGGTATTCATTTTATTATTAAATACCCAATATCCAATATCCGTTCAACCTGTTTGTTTGAGTACCAAAACATTATTGAAAAACATTATTATGTATATTCTCTCTGGAAAAACTAAAAGGACAATATAGGAGTTTTGGAACTGGAAGCCAATTGCAGTAAAATAATTTTAGACTTAATTATCATTCATTGAAATTAAGAATTACAGTAGGTTTGCTAACAGACATTTTTACTGTCAACTTGGAATGAATATTATCAGAAAAGTAGACGATGTTTCTTTACATAAGATAAAGGAACAGACTAAATATTTATTATGAACACACTGGTGTCCTTGAGTACACCAAAGAGTATACTACAGTACTAACATCCGCTTTGAAATTGAATTGAATGTAAAAGTCTATTGCAGGATTTGAAGTCCTACCTTGATTCTTCTAAAAATGGAGTAATTTACTTCAGTTTAGGAACAAATGTCAAGCCATCCAATTTACCTTCGGGAAAGTTACAAACCATATTAAATGTATTCGCAAGACTGCCGTACGATGTGTTGTGGAAATGGGACAATGATGATTTACCTGGACGATCGAGTAATATAAAAATATCAAAATGGCTTCCACAATCTGATTTACTAAGTAAGTATATGAAAAAAAAATATAATGTTAGTTTAAAAAAAATCTTATTTTAATGTGCACATTCTTTGTAAATCTCAAAACTGAAATGAGAAGCTCTTCATGTTGATAGAATTGTTTGATAAGATATCCATCTTTATTTCCCATAACAATGTCATTTTGCATTCAAAATGGCCATCTATACAATATGGCGGATGATATATTCTTGTCCAAGAATGTCAAATGTAAACTTTACTAGTAGAGTACAAGACACTAAAAATAAAACCAAGATGTCCGCCACTACGATTTTGATTAAGGGATAGACCACATTTTTTCTTTGTTCCAGGACATCCGAATGTAAAATTATTCATAACTCAAGGTGGACTACAGTCAACAGACGAAGCTATTACTGCCGGAGTACCGCTTATCGGTATACCAATGCTAGGAGACCAGTGGTATAATGTTGAGAAATACGTTCACCACAAAATAGGATCTAAGCTTGATATGGTTACGCTGACAGAAGAAAATTTGGAAGCTGCCATATTGAACATTATTGACAACAAAAGGTATATCTGCATAATTTTTTAATAGACGTGTCTCTTTCAATCAGTGTTGGTGTTAATATAACTTTCTTTTGCTATGAGTTTCTATTGTAGAAGCCGATTTTTAATAACGAATATCCATATGTCACACCATTAAGAACAATGATAAATTCTGACGAGATTTGAAGTTCTAAGCCAGAATTTCCACCGTTGTTATAAAACGTTGCCGTTTTAGAAATTTAACTTTTTTTTTAAATAACACAAAACAACCTTTTCTAGTTATCGTCAGAACATAGTGCGCCTGCGCAGCGTGATGCGCGACCAGCCGCAGAGCCCGCTGGAGCGCGCCGTGTGGTGGGTCGAGCACGTTCTGCGGCACTCAAGGAACTGGAGCATCTTATAGTGGACCTGACGAACGTAGCGGCGCGCGGCAACCTCGCCTGCGTCGCCATCCTCT
>JAODUI010000025.1:4339235-4353325 GCA_027563995.1 Papilio gigon
GGCTGAAGTGGCAAGGGACCGGTCACATCTGTCGGGCCAGCGACGCCGGGTGGGGTAGGAAATTGCTGGAGTGGAGGCCACGGTTGGGGACCAGGAATGTGGATCGTCCTCCCTCCAGGCAGACCGAGGACTTAGAGCGGACGGCAGGAAGTCGTTGGACGCGGAAAGCGGAGGACCGCATACTGTGGAAGGCATTGGGAAAGGCCTATGTGCAACAGTGGGCAGACAGGGGCTGTTGATAATGATGATGATGATACAATTTTTAATTCGTTAATCTTAACATTGCGTAATTCAAAAATAATCTGATTGTTATAGTGATAGTTACAGTGCTGGTAGCTAAATAACGTAGACTTTATGTATTGCTAAAGTATCTTTGTAATAATGCGAAGAATTTGATAAATTACTTTGGTATGTGTCCTCGGGAATATTCATCATTGCGTAGTCTTGGTCCCCGCTGACTCTGCCGTGCAGCATGATGGCTGCCCACTCTCGACCCTCCTTCTCGATGGCTATCTCTTCTGGTGTCATTTTCCTCTGATAACATTAAAAAAATCAGTACAATTTCTTTAATTAGCAAAAAAAAAGCAATTTTAATTCACATGTTCTTACTTCGAGTGCTTTTATTTGAAATCATTTACCAAGATGTACACACAGTATACACAAAATTTCATAATATTTTAAGTTATATCTTGTAAATGAAATATAAAGGACCTTTAAACAGAGCAATATTTAACAAATAATTCGAAGGACAGCGTTTTTGTAATAGTAAATTCAATACTGCGCCCTCTGTATGCGAGTTAGGGCTATATAATGAGTTCTTCGGTGATGGCAAAAAAGAGGTTTAGCAGCGGTAGCAGCTACAAATTTTCAGACAAAGTTTCCAACTTCTGTCAATAGATGTCATTAGGTGGTGTCGAATCACTTATTGGCAATATAACTACACATTTTTATACATTTAACAGATTATAATGTGAATTATATGGATTCATGTCCTGTTTAATTCTACGCCTCAATATAATGACTTTAATATCAGTAAGGTAGGTCTATTTGAACCATACTTGTATGAAATTAGTTACATGTGTGAACACAATTTTTTTAATTTCATCCGACGTGTAAATTCTTATAAAAAAAAAAATAGTTATCTATACCAATTTTAAGGATGTTTCGGCGGAATCAAATTCTTTTTCAGGCATGCCTTCTCTTCGTTGGCCGAACATAATAACAAGTTCGTAACTTATTTTGGCTTCCTTTATTTTGTGATCCCAAGTTTGCAGTAAACTTGTCTGCAATTATTACAAATTAAATGAAATTACACACACTTTGAATACATCATTTTATTTGTATTAATTAATCACTTACTTTTAGTGCGATTTGAGATTTTTCCTCTTTCGAGGGTTCTGTTAATGTAAAACTATGATACGACGAATGAAAATCATCGACAGCAACAAATACTAAAGCTATAATTTCCTTAGTGCCTCGGCTATACTTAGGATAAAAGTGTAATCTATCTACCATATACTTAGGTCTGAAAACAATACAAGTTAAGTATTAAATGCACATTTGAAAATATATATTTTTTTTAAGATGTAATAATATTTTCAAACTGATGGTCTGAAAAAAAAATGAAGACTGACCGAGCCCGCAAAAATATATTTTTATTAATTAAAGATAACGCTACCGCAAATGCGGAAGTCTATGGTGGCCGTTCGTGGAATTGTTCTGTTATTATACAAAAATAAACATTACCTTATCATTTTATACATATAAGGGTTGCCTTTAGGCATCTTTTTACAAATAAGCAACATGTCCGTGAATAAAAAGACGCGAACGTCGATCTGTAAAAAACGTTACTTATTTTACACTTTACAGAATTAAAAAAAAATTTAATGCCAAATAAAACATTCGCTAAAATAATACAAAGTTCGCAAACGTACACAATTACACGTAAGAGACAATAAATTATATACAGTGGAAATGAAAAACGTAATTGATTTTAAATAAGTCATAAATTTAAATACTTAATTATCGCTGGCATATAAATAATAATGCATCGGTAGTGTAACATTATTATGAAGGGAGTGAAATGTCGACCCTATGTAAGTGGGACAAGGACAAGGGGATGATGATGATTTAATTGTCGCAAGCAGCTTCAATTATTAATATTTTTCTTGCCTCTTTGTTGGTGTTATCTTTGTATTTGAGGTCCCCGTTGTGTACCACGCAACGACTAATATCATGCGCTGCGTGGACCATAGGGACTTCGAGATCTAGTTGTGTGTAAAGTTTGAAACATCTTTCCATTTCCTCGTCTTTGAATTCCTAAAAATGAAACGTAAGATTAAAAAAAATTAAACATTTCACTAACAAAATGTTTGATGAACTTGGAGGAACACGTTAAGGTCATTTTGCTACACAGCTTATAAGTAAAGTGGAAGGACTTAAAATGTTCTTACCAATTCAAATGCTTCTATTAAATTAGTCATCAAACAAATCTTGTCTTTTTCATCGCGTTGACGAATGCAGCGGTTGATATGCTGCACGAAGTTTTTGACAGTGGTTTCCTGTACGACGGGGAAGTGAGAATGTTTTATAAATATCTATCTACAAGCTCATTGGCCAATCATTTCAACTTCGGATCTTCATGTATATATCTGGAACGCTGTTCTTTGTTAATTTATATAAGGTTAACTCACCATAGAAAATAAAAGGTCACGTACTGTGTCCTTGTCTGTATTATGATATATTCTGTTTAAAATTAAAGGATATTTCGTAATACGTTGCATAGGTTTTGCCAGCATGTCTGCCAGTTGGAGTCTGAAATAAACAAGCGACGTTCATGTTTTTCTTTTAGGCTGATTGTTAGAGAAACAAATGATCAACAATAGATAATTTACCACTTGAAATATTAGTAAAGTGACCTGTTTGAATCCTTAAATCAATCTAATTGAAATCTTTACCTGTTGATCTCCTTTTGTTTATGACACCATGATAGATATGTCATAAATTCTGTGTTACTGGCGAGAGAGCGAAGGTATTCGACGGCTCTTAATTGTTCCATCAAAAAGGTTTCATATGAATGAAAATATTCGCTGATGTTGTGAAAACCTTCATACATCAGCTCTGGTTTCAATCTGGAACATCGTTTATCAGTAACTAGTATAGTTTCACAGTATTATTAGAGTTATTTTCATACGCTCATCAGTTCCTCATCTTTATTTTGCAAGTTAATTTTGCAGTATTAAAATCGTTTTTTTTTGTATTATTCTACTATTTTTTACAGGCGTATAAGTAGATTTGGTTATTTGTTAAGAACCAGTGTTGAATTGTTTTTATAAATTAAATAAAACAGTAGTATAATAGATTTCATGTAAACACTTACGGTCCACCAGATTCTACGCTGTCCAAGATCATGGGGTAGAAAGTGGCGTTCCAGAAAACAAGGCTGGCATTGTACAGGTCCGGCATGTTTGAAAAAAGTCGTTGTGTGTCGACATCTAGCATAAAACTAGATTCTTGGAGTGCGTGTGCTGCCGCCATAAACACCTGCAGAATAATCCTAGCATGGTACATTCTTCTACAATACATAAAAACTAATTAATAATTTAAATTTAACAAAAAAATTATTAGCAAAGAATTGCGAACAAGGGAAATTGCACTCACTAATATAACAACGTTTTAATAGTAAAGAAATTTCAAAATGTGTTGAATCTCTATACTACAGTAGAAATGTATAGAGAACAAACATACATTTTTTTTTCTATTTAAACACTTAACAATTTTATGTAATGGCTGGAAAAAATAAATCGTTCGAATTTCAATTTGGGACATGACCGACATCAGTTTGTTATATTTCTCGGTGTTTCACAGCTTTAAGTAAAATGGCAACTAATTAAGTAGCGTTTGTTTATAGGCTTTTCTTTACTTATACACTTAATGCCCTTTACTTTTGCTATACCGTCTGTATTTTTATCAAAGCGATGTCTCTGGAAGTTTCTCATTTTAAATTAGTTGCTTCGATATTTATTAAGAGTAACAATAACATTGCGAAATGAAACATTTTCCTATTTGAATTATGCACAAAATTTAAAGTTATAACATCTTTTAGAAACTCACATGTTAAATAGTATAGTGAAATTTCATTTGTTTTAATGTATGTGGATATTCTGGTCAAATTATAATCTTACTGTATTTACTATGTCTATGTACTTACCTTTAGACAATAATTAATGGAGTCCGAAATAGGCCGAATAAAAAATGCCATAAAAGCAGTCGTCGTAAAAAAAGGTCAGTTGGTCGTTGAAAGATATAGTGGCACGTTAGGCATGGTTAAGTGGTATCAATACGTTTTTCCACAATGTTAGTTAACGTTGCAACTAATTCACATGTTTTATATCTACCTATCTTAAAAACGTATTGATTACCACGTTTTTATGGTTAATATTGCAAACTCCTCGTGTTTGTATTAGAAATATGCACTTAGATGTTTTTAAGTAACTATCCAACGACTCTAAGTGCGAATATAGAGTCAAGATACGTCGCTTTTGTGGTTTGAAATAAATATGTTTTTTGGCGTCGTCAATTGATTCAGAAGGGTAGGGGGTGTTAGTTAATAAATGATTTTGTTAATCCATAGTGAAGTGATAATTAACATGATATACCTTAAAAAAATGACGAAACGGTTTTTAAGTTTCAGATCTAAAAGGATCGTAAGTATATCATTTCGAAGTACTATATTATGTCTATTTAATGTTTTTGCAATGCGCGAGGAGAAGGGGAAGCTACGTGATGACTTGGTATGGTTAACTTTACCTCGACAAGAGCTTTGAGGTGCTTGATGTAATCAGCCTCTGTGCTGATGAGCTCTCGTATAACAGCCTGCCGCGACTCCTCGGACGTTGGCATATTACCTGTAATTATACAATGAATTTACGTTATTATTTTTATATAACAGACGGCGGCAAACGAGCTTCGGGTTCACGATAGTCATCAACATTTTATACAAAGTTGTTATAATTCTTAGAAAATCTTTTTATTGCTTTATTATACACTAAACTAAGTACAAGGATTGTCTACATAACACTTAATGGCTCTCCGTTACGTATTATGCTCTGTACAGAAATTAAAAAAATCTTACCTCTAAGATTTTTTTAATTTGTGTGCAGAGGCGGATAATAAAGAATAAGAGGCTGTGGGCGAAAGATGGATTACTTGTAAGGGAGCCTTTGGTTTGGACGGCATAACGTTCTCTTTGTACAGGTGAAATGAATGCCAGTCATTTAAAGAGATACGAGTATTATTTTTAAATATTTGCTTATTTTCATTAATTTATTATTATTTCTTTTACCATTCCAAATAAGCTCTAGGCTTGGGCTAGGACGTGGTTTACGACAATAGTCGATTGGCGGTATTCGAATCCAGGACCTCGTGATCGGAAATCCGTTCCCGTAACCATTATAAACACCTTGAGCGTAAAGATTTGTTCAATAGCGTAATTAGTTTTAAGCAACTTATTTGTTCAAATATTAGTTGATTTTTTTTTTATAGGATAAGGGGACAGACGAGCCGCGGATCGCCTCAAAATTGTTTGATCCGACGCCCATGGACATTAGTGTTTATATTAGTTGATACGACTTCGATAATGAAGATTGGACAAGTAGCAGATCTCAGAACCATTGACTCCCCATTCTCATAAAGGGCTAAAATTAGAGCTTTTAAATGTTCCGGTACGCCCATCTCCAAAAGAATTTTCCTAAGACTGTCACACCTAACGCAGTCGAAGGTCTTGGAGTAATCAATAAAACACTTGAGCGTTGAACTCTCTGTTCTTCTCAACAAGCTGTCTGATGTTGACTATTTGCTCCCTGGTACCACGACCTTTGACAAAACCGGCCCGCTTGCTTAAGGTAAGACTGTAAACGGCTGTCGATAAAGTGCAGTATGATTGTACTACCATGAAATACGAGTGCTACTGAACGGTAGTTTCCGCAGGTGTTCGCGGGCCAGTTTTTGTACAATGAAATCTGAAGAGTCTCAGTCCAGCCCTTAGGCCGTGTTCCCGATCTCCAGATCTGATTACAGAGATTTTTTTCAAGATCTTAATCCTTGTGTTTCCTAGATTTTTTTAACTCCTTAGCAAATTTACTGTCTCTACTGTTTCTACCGGCTGCGTTGTTAGTTTTCATAGTTATGAGTATAATTATTGTAAAAACGTGCGAATCTCTATGAAGGTGATATTGAGTGTACAAACAGAGTCTGTCTCCGTTTGATCGATGTATTGTTAAATTGAACGTCAACGATGACAAAATAATATTATCAATATTTAAAATAAGCTTTCCTGTAACTGTAGCGGTAATGGAATACCTAAAAATAGGAAACAATTTATCAGTACTTTCATTGGAGTTACACAAGCGATACCCAAATTATCCAGAACCTTGGATCCCACGAAATCGTGTTCAATGGTTTTTCAACAAATTTTTCGTATAAAATTGATGATGCATTAAATTTTATTTTATTTTCCTTAAACTTGGAAATTATAAAATATTTAGCTTGTAATCAAACAACTTAATTATTCGCTAACCGTCTTAAAATTTAATACGAAATTTGGCTCACAGAAAAGGTCATACAAAAAGGCGCAAAACTGCAGAATTCCTACAAATTATGACTTTATCACTTATAAAACGGCTTAACTCACGTGCAACTCGGTGTCAGTACCGACTAGTTTCGAGCCCATCGGGGGCTCATCTTCAGGGAAGAAGTGAAATGTCTCACGAAAGTTTTAATAGTTTTAAATTATGACTTATAACAAAAAGTGTTGAAGACATTTTATTTTTTACGATAACTTATTTAATGACTTAGGTTTAGTAACCATGTGACATTGTCAACCATTGTGACGTTAGGGTACTACTGATTATAGTGGGTACTTCGAATGTATGGCATTCCAGGGCTAATATTTTTTCAAACGTATATGTTTACTAATATGGTATTAGCATATAGATAAAAATTAAATATTTAAGTGACATACGTATCATAAAAAGGTAGTACCACGTACAGTCAGGAACGTCAATTTCTGACCCGTTTCAGTGAAATATTTAACACGCGTTAGAGGAGACAAGAGCGTCGGTGGCGCAGTTGTTAGGCGCTCGACCGGACCGGACGGTACTCGACATTGTCCATGTTCTATCCCCGCACATGTACCAATGTGTTTTTCCATTTTCGAATTGTATATGTACATTTTCCTTAAGGAAAAACATCGTGATGCAACCTGCACATGTCGGAGAAGAAATTCAAAGATATTTGTGAAGTCAACTAACACGCACTGGACCAGCGTGGTTGACTATGGCCTAGTCACCCCTAATAATAGGGTACGCTCTGAGCCCCTCGGTAGGGACGACTAATGAATAACGATTCGACTGTATTATTAAAATATGTCATAGGATAAAATTATTATGAAGGCAGTTTCATAATCATCAGTCTACCCTATTCGATGCGGAGGGTCCGTGACAGTTCGATGTATTCATTCTTGAATGGGATGCGAATTTAATTCTTTGACTGTATTGATGGGATGTTCGGCGGAACTTCAAACATCAAGTCGTTACACGTGCAGTTAACAGAACCTTTTGTGTCACAGTTTGATGACAGAATATACGCATGGACGCTCCGCGTACTGAACTCAAAAGTTCACTGATTGCCCGTACTCATCAACATCCAAACACGTACTTATTGTATGAGTTTGAATAATGTAGTGAAAGCGAATTTTAAACAAAAATACAAATTACGTATTCTAAAATCTCTAATACAAATCTATATACGCGTATTCATTCATTCATTTAATTTATTTATTTCTCGTTGAAACTCTTAAAATACACATATATGAAAAACTATCACGAAGGCCACAACTAACATTACGAAGAGAAACATAATTAAGACGTGATCACAATTAATTCTTCAATGTGTTCATTTGAACAAAGGAAATAATTTTTTTTTTTTTTATATTTCTGAACATTCGATGCTCGTTTTTTTCCTTTGGTTCTTCCTATACGGAGTTGCAATATAAGAAAATCCGTCTATACTAGATATCACTATTATCAGTCTATGTCTGCCCACTGCTGGACATAGGCCTTAAAAACTTCAACATATTTTAAGAATGTACTGTAAAAATTGTAAATGAATTTTTGGAACTACTTACATTTCTCGTAATACTGCCACATTTCATCAGGCCGTTCGGCCCAGTGGAGGTAGTCCAGCGACTGTTCCGGGATGGTGATAACCGCGAAGCCAAGGAGTGGCGGTACACCGTATATTGTGAAATCATTGAGCTTAGCTTCCATCTCGAAGTTTGGCTAAAATCATAAAATACAAATAAATAATTTAGAATTAATTTCATTTCCAAAGCCGTGCTATTGGAACCTATTTATTGCGGAGGCCGCGACTGCCGCAGAAATACAAGTTGCGTGAGGCCAGAGTTACGTATTTGCTTGAATATTAATTTGCTTTTGTATTTTCCGGCTTTAAGAATATATTTCTTATCCATTTAACTATCGTAATTAAATTGTGACAACAGATAGTCCAAATACAATTACACATAACCATCATCATCAGCTCACAATAACTTCCTTGCCTTGGAGCTGGAAGCCGACTGTAAATTAAGATGACTAGGCCTTAGTCAACCACGCTTCCTACAAGTCGGTCGCAACCCCTGAGCCATCGACGAGCTCAAAAGTTAGCACATCAAAATTAATTGTGAACTGACGACAATGTCATTATATCACTGACATAGACGTAGTCAAATAGAACGAAAATAAGCTAATTTTACTATACTACTTATAAAACGGCTGAGTATACTACCAGAGTATAATATTGTACAATATTTGAACAGCAAGCACTAAAGACATGCATACTCATCAGGTTTTCCGGTAACTCACTGTGTAGGTCTAATAAACCTAACAAACCTGTTTCCTAAGTTTCTGCTTGTAGCAAAAAATAGTTCTACTGTAGTACATTAAAAGAAATCAAAAGTTTAAAGTATGTTTTTTATACTTAATTAAAAATAATAAGGCGGGACAACAATTTGAAATAAAGGAAATCCTGCGTGATTCTATTCTCAGGTCTATTTTGGTATATACAAGCAATTATAAAGTTTGCTGAAAGTAATTACAGAAAGTTTCGCAAAGATGTAACGCTCTCTTTGTGAACAATACACCCCTTTTTAAGTTCACGTTAGGCTTCGAGTTACAAAAGTTGACCTTACGGCACTGGCCTTTGTATTTGACATTTTGTAGTAACGCAAGGGAGGGCGCGTGTATCGACATAGGCTTTTATGCACCGCAAATTTAATTGAAATCGCATAGTATGGTGGCAACACATTTACCTTAATAATAAAACGATAAATGCAATTTAAAATCCCGCATATTGAAGTAGACGAAAAGTTATAATAATAAAAAAAAAAACCCTTACCGTTTTATTTTCTTTTTATTATTTATGTTTACGCGATATAGACAGTCGGCATTGCTGGTAAGTTATCATAGGCGATATGTTGAGATCTGTTAAGTCTCCTTAAGAAATGTCCCGATTCCAAACATAAGTAATAACTAAATTAAATGGTAACGACATAAAACTACTGGTATTCTTATACGGGATGAAATTATCCAAATCGAATAGATCTTTGTATAATGATCCATTATGATAAAGTTAATTTGATTACAACGACTACGTACTTTATTATTTTATGACCCGACAGCTATTTAGCATCGTTTAAACCTCAGCCTATTGTTTACAAGCATCGTTGAGATTTCGTCAAAATCCGCTTACCATGACTGCGCCTCCTTAACTTTCATTAAAGCTACTTTATTAGCAGATTTTTTTAGACTTTGTTATTTGTTTAATTTAAAAGTCTATATTATAATTATTTTGGATTGTTAGATTAGTTAAAATTATTTACAATTACAATTGAAGAAAGATAAATAAAAATCGTTGTAATGTATTGAGATTAAGTTAGAATAAAGTAAAAGTTTAATGTTTTCATGAAATGACAAGCCAGTAATTTCAGCAAAGTTGTCGCGGAGAGCGCTGACTTTAAGATTGTAAAGCAATTAATTATTTTGGTTGTTTCTGTATGTTTCCACTTTTATAAGTTAATTTTACAACTCAATTAACTGAATTGACCTATTCTAAGTTTATTTTATATAAAAATATCCTATTACTTTAATAATAAAAACTCACATTAAATTATTTTACTTTTGTTCACAATGTGTTTTATATTCTATTTATTTTTAGACATTTTAGATTTATTAAATGATTTTATCGTTTTGCTGATTGACATTTGTTAGTTAATTACAATTTGAAATGCGGCATACTGATCCTGATTTAAACTTTATATTACGCAAAATGTTGCACACATACACACATACGTCACACACGAACCCACACTCACACTTTAAATCGTTCTAACTCTTTTAACGCTTCTGTATATATCTAAGATTGGTTTTAAAAAGCGCCCGAAACCATTGTGCATGCAAGCATAGATCTATGAATGTGAAAAAGGCTACGGAGCTGCATCTCTTTATACTGACCTGAGGACTACCGTTATTTTTATCACGTATTTAAATTGCGTCTAAATATGTAGGAGACATGCAAATAGATAACCATTAGTCGATTCACTGTTGGGTTAGGGTTTAATATAACGTCGTGTTAATAAACTAAGCGTGTTAACATAATTTCAAATCCATGAACCGTTGACAGGTTATTACGGAAGTCTATATTGGAGTTGGAGAGTATTTTGTAATATCAGAATTAATTATGTGCGTCGAGGGTGACGGTGTTCAATCATGATTTAATTTCTTATTGCATGTAACATCACTATGTAGAATTTTAGTAATATGTAAATAGTTTTTACTGTCGTATTATAACTAAATAAATCTAATTGTAATTTATTGTATAACTAATTGCATTATTTTTTTTAACAATGACATCAACTACGAGGCGGGATCAAGAAGTAGTGAGAACGACATACATACTTCTTGGTTAGAAAAAAAAAATTACAGACAGACATAGCTTATATATCTGTAATATTAATAAAGAAAGAAAAATTTCGATTGTCTTTCGTTTTTTTTTTTTTTACTTTGTTTAACTTCGTTTCGAAACGTGTTCTCGAAAATGGAGAAAAAACGAAGTGCGAGTCGTTATTAAATACCTCTGTTTAAAAAAGTTAACGACGCAAAAGATTCGTTGCGATTTGGAGGAAACTTAAGGAGAGTCTGCTCCGCCGTATTCCACTGTCGCAAAGTGGGCTTCTCAATTTAGAATAGGGGGAACGATTACGGTAGACGAACATCGTTGCGGCCGTCAGTCGACGTCAGTTACTCAAGAAAATTATGCAAAAGTCGAGAAAATTGTATTGAGCCATCGAAGAGTTACCATCCGATACTTAATTCAAGAAACGGGTATTACCTAAGGAAGTATTCAAACCAAGTTGAAACAATCTTTGAATATAAGATAAGTCTCCGCAACATGGGTGCCCAGAATGTTAACCGACAGTAAGAAATAAAATCGACTTGACATTTCGAAGATGTTGTTGGACAAGTTTCAAGTAGACTTTATAAACTTTTTGACTCGTTTCGTAACAATGGACGAAACATTGGTCCACCATTTAGATCCCGAGACCAAACAACAATCTTCGCAATGGAAACGGCCATCATCACCGACCCCGAAGAAGTTTCGCGCCGTAGCATCGGCTGGCAAGGTCATGGTCTCAATATTTTGGGACTCACAGGGGATATTGTTAATTGAATACCTACCTGGAGGTATATAAATGATAAATAATATTATTTTTTTAAAAAGGGATTGTAACCTTTTAAAAGCACTGGACTCGGTGTGTAGAGAGACTCGGGGATTATGTAGAAAAACAAATTATTAAGCGATCAATAGTCATTACATTTTATCTCATTCTCACTATTTTTTGATCCCCCCCCCCCTCGTAGATGTAAATTTCGGTTCTACTTTTAACATTAGTTATAAGTGTATTTGACTAAATAAACGTTTGCATTTAAATATAAAATAATTTGGGTAAATCAGTGTTAGTAACCGCGTAGAACTCGAGCTATAAATGGTATTAAAAGTGAATACAATATACTACGCTACAGCTCGGCGATGCTTGCGTGGTTTTTAACATTGTTCGTGAAAAAAAAAAACTTTTAGGAAATATTTTTAGTGTTCATTCGTCTTTCTTAGTTTGCAAATACAATAATGAAACTAAATACTAGAAGCAATACAAAAAAGAGTTGATTACAAACAACATAGTGTCGCCGGTCAAGTTTGGCGTAATGCCAAAAATTTTGCGACAAAATAGTTGTTGGCCAGCATGCTGAAACACAAACCACACTAAACATGATTTTTTTGCTAAAGCACTAAAGGTACAATAATTTTATGAATATTCTATAGTGACTACGGAAAACTGTAGAAGCCTTTTTATAAGAGAAGGAGGTACAGGAGCGGCGGGATCACGAGGTGATCATCGACGCCCACATATCCACAATACCAGAGGAGATTCAAATCTTCTACTAAAACTTTGCTATGATATCTTGATACATACTGGACTGATGACTTAAATTAGAAAAATTTGAAGAACAATATCAAATTACAAGTATTTCTATCTACTTAGTAAAGCATGCAGTCACTCACTGATTCGGCTCGGCTACTGCACACCGGCGATATAATGCCGGGCAACTTAAGTTTTTTCTTAAGAGTCGCCATCGTTGGTGACTAATTAAATCTACGCTTTTTAAATTTCATCGTAGTAAATATTTATATACACTGTAAAGTTTACATGATTAATCAATTTATTCTTAATGATAAAAAATTACAAAAGGCGATAATACTAAAATTTGCGATTTTATATTTCATTACAGTTTCTGTATGTTAATGCATGGTCTTAATACTACTACTAAGGCTTGGTATATTTTTTTTATTTATATTTTTTGACAAACTGTCTTCGTGTCACGTATTTGCTTACTTTACGCGTGACTTTAATTTGCGCAAGGTTTGACAAAAAAACTAAAGCATATCTTGCCTTGTTCAAGATGTGTGAAACTTAAAGCAAGATTCGCGCTTGGAATGCTCAAAAACTGTTTCAAAAATATAAAAGACCACGATTTTAAAGGTGTTTTAAAATCTTTCAAATACGGTTAACATCGCTTTTTGAAGACATCTCGTACGATATAAAATAAAAGTCATCGAATTAAAATGTCGGCTGTTTTTTTTTGATACTTTTTAGAAAATAATGGATTTATGAACTTGGGTTTGTCAATTTACATCAAAAATTGAACGGCTTATATTAGGGCTATGTTAGGAAGTGTCGGAGTAGCTGTAACTAAGAAAAGACTCATTTGAACTATTAAAACTTTCCTGAGACATTTCACTATACTACTTATAAAACGGCTTAAGTCACGTTTAAATCGGTGTCAGTACCAATAGTAGGTATTGACACCGATGTACGCGTGAGTTAAGCCGTTTTATAAGTAAGACACATTTGAATTAAATCTATTTATGTGCGTGCCCTTCAATTGTTATCTGAGACGGCAGTCATATCTCCCCGCACCCTAATTTGGATTTTTGTTACAAGAGACGCAAGTACATCATGTTCGTGAAACAGTTTTATTCGGTGTTATGTGTAAACATTCCAAACGTATTAATATGTAAATATAAATAAATCTAATTAATGTGTTAGCTGGTGGAGATTGAATTAGTTTCAAAGCTAATGTGTGTAGTAATAAGCTATGTTTACTGGTATATGAAAATATTAACGGCAAACTTCAAAATCCTCTCGCAGGAATATTTCTACTACGAATAGTGTAAGCATTAATGCAGTTCTGAATATGTTCCGACTGAATTGCGTGCTAATCCCCCATTTACGGCTGTTAACGTTAACTTAAAATCCGAAAGCCGCACACTAAGAATTTAGCTTTGGAAATGTGTTATCCAAATGGAAAATACACATCGAATTTGCGACTCTGTATTATCAGATTACTTAATCGAAATTATTGCGTTCATGTTCATTTCTATTTTACCTCAAAGAGATTTAAAAATAATATTAGGTA
>JAODUI010000025.1:4355161-4379919 GCA_027563995.1 Papilio gigon
GGTCTTGGAATGTTCGTGGAGGTCTAGGGATGGTTTAAAAGGTGAGAAAAATTAGAAAAACTCCCGTGAAAGCCTTAAGTATAGCCCTTTTCCACTTCCGATACAAGCGTTTTTTTTTCGAGAAGGAAATGTTTTTTTTTTGTATTTCCTAATAAATTAAAAAATCTGTTTATTTATTGCCTTTAAGGCGAAACAGAAATTGCGGTGTCGACTAGTTACATTATAATAATCTCGAGTAATTCTAAGACTTTTGATAATATATAATCCGAGCAATATTAATAGCAGAGCTTTAAAGTACAGTAAGAAAGTGTTCGGTAAAAAAATAACATCGATTAATTTTTTTGCGTAAAATAATCGAATTGAAAAGTTAATCCTTTGCATATCAATGAGAGGAGAGCGCTAATTGAAGACAGATGATACAGAAAAGCTACAAGACAACAAGAATCTCTAAATCTTGCTTAGGCAAACATGTAGATCTTTACGACTGCAAGGGTCTATAAGATAAACCGTACGTTATCAATGTTCAAACATTTAAATTATTAAAACTTTCGTGAGACATTTCACTATACTACTAATAAAACGGCTTAACTCAAGTGTTAATCTGTGTCGGTACCGACTAGTTTCGAGTCCATCGGGGGCTCTTCTACTAAACATTTGACATAAATTATCTTTAATTTTTGACCCCTTGTAATCTCCTACAGAAGAACTTTTTTATTAAAGAAAATGTTTCGAAAAAATTAATCACTTCACATGTCCGATAAAATTTTAAATACTGATTACCAAAAAGAAAACTGTATTTTTTAAGATTAAGGAAATGTGAGATCTTGTAATGTGGACTCAATCGTCCAGTTCGCCACATGTTTAAATAACTGCTTTTAATCGATGCCGTCGGATCTGTGTAATCCACGTAAATCCCGTAAAAATTTTATTTTTGACGGATTATTAGGTGTACGTATAATTTAAGCTCCTTAAATGTTCAAGTTGTTAACATTTAAAACAAAAGAAAGTTAGTAACTGATGCTCTATCTTGATATATTTAAAAAACTTTGAATTTATTATTGTAAAATAAATTTAATTAATGTTTTCGCGGATTTTGGTAACTTGTAATGGTTTCTTTTATATCTATAACACCAATTTAAAATTTTGCACGTATTTTATGAAGCCATAGTTATATCCGTAGGGAATAATTTACTTTCGCCAAATTTTTGTTGTCTTTAAGTTAACTTACTTTTGTGATTATGATGAAGTCCGTCGGATTGTTATTATTCAGGAAGGATATAAAGTTGCCCGACTCATGTAACTCTATATACTCTAACTATATGTGAGAAAGCAAAAATTGTAGTTGAAGTTTTCTGTATACCAACTTTTTAGTTCCGTCGGCAAACACTGTAGCCTAAGTTTTACTTATGCCGAAATTTCATCCGTCGGCAAAAATTGTTGCACCATTTTTTTCTAGTATCAATATTTCTCCGACGGCAATAATGGTAACCTATTGTTTTTATTTTGCAATATGTTTATATTATACGTCTAAAACTTTAATTAATTTATTGACTTTTGTGAAAATTTTCAAAGTCCGTCGGTTAATTTTTTTTTCTGATCACTAAAGAAAGTTATTACCGGACTTCTAAAGTTTTATCTTTTGAAATGTTTTAGCGATGTTTTTGAATAGTTCGGTTTCCGTTGTCCGACGGCAAATCATTATCAACGTTTTTCTACATAAAACTTACTTAAAAAGTAGCATAAATTACATCAAATTAATACGATAAGAAAATACATTTTAATTGCATAAACATACAGAACGTTTTTTACATAATTTTTGGGTATATCTGAAAACATGTAAAAAAATCGCAAATTTTAACATTAATTTACGTTTTTGCGAACAACAATCGAAAGTATTATGAAAGCTGATTTCTTTGGCGTACTTAAGCTACAGAATTAATAAACCTTGGCCTGAATCAATATAGGACAGATTTTTATCGCCATCAGTTACAACGAAATTTGATTTCACGAGGCGCGCCAAACTTAGCGGTTAATAACGCGGCATTTGAACTCACCTCAACTAATACCTTCGAATTACAGTTCGCGAAAACTTTTCTAAGTCTACCCACTTACCTTATTATACACCAGCTTCAACGGCATCCAACGGGAATAAAATACACGCGATAACAAAAAAAACTAAAGTAGAAATGAAAAAGTAATAAAAAGTTTCATATTTTAACTAATTTAAGAAATTCGAAGAAAAACGACGCGGATTGATTTTAGGCACAAGACAAGAATAATGAATTTTTATTAAAACCATTTTAACTTTTTTCGAAATTAAAAAAAAATCAGAAAAAAAAAACTTGAATATTCGTGAAAGTGGCAGAGGGGTGACTTGTAACGCGCGCGATGTCCAGCTCCGCTCCACCGATAGTGGGGAGTTTCGAAGGCTAGTCTCGGTGGCTTGATTGCGCCAACCCCCTGCGCAGATAGTCATCGTTCTTGCAGCCCGCCTACCTTTATTTTTGAAATCCAATCGCATGTTCTAGAAGCCCGCGAAAATTGAATTCGCAGCTAGATGAGCTTTTATAGCTCTAATAACATTTTTTTCTAACAAATATTTCATTTTATTCCTCAACCAAGTAGAAAACTGTTTTATCATCGTATTCTTTTAATTTTATGACGTACAAAAATAGTAACTAGACGTAAAATAATTGATATCAATGTCCTATAATATTTGATTTGCTATTGAGCGTAACATATTTTTCTTCCATTGTCCAAATAGTGGTAGACGGAAGTTTGGACAGTTTTGCGTGTCCGTGAATGCAATACAACGGGAATTTGATCTTGAGTTCGAGACTTTGCAAGTTCTCAATAATATCTCTACCGTGACTTATAACCTTGTTAAATGTTTTGCGGTGTAATTAAAATGTTCTGTCCCTTTGTTGTTAACATTGAGAGCTATGTCATGATTCGAATTGTTCGGTTTTCATTTCAATTGTACCGAAAACTGTAACTTATTTTCTGTCAAGACAATATTTGTTGCATTATGCACAGTACTTTACTGTTATCGCATTGTACCGATATATCAAAAAAATTATAAAAAAATACTGGCTTTATCATATTTTAACGTCTACGGTTTACTTTTAACATTTGACATGGAAATACAATCAAGTGTTCCGCGTAGCAATCGTAGCGGACATTTGTAGTATAGGCCGTAGCATTTAAAAAAGTGAATACGCTTTTGCACACTTGTAATTAGTTTTGTAATGTATGAATAAAACGTTCAATAACGTGCTTTGCTCTTGTCGAAGGTAAAATTGTAAAGGATAAACGATGTAAGGTCTAGACTGGGCTGTCAGTTAAGGTGAAAGGGTTATGTCGTTAAAGCGAAGTATAGAAATCTTATGAGAGACAGGGTTATTGGTTTTACTTGGAACAATATTATTACTTTAAATGACTTTTATGCAGAAATATTATAAAGTATTATGTTTTAATGGTTGTTCTGAGTTATGAAAATTTATTTTCCCAAATTTAAAGACAAAACGATAATCACACGAAACACATAAAAAATTGTAAATTATATGATTATAAACTTGTGTGCTTTAACTTCTTGTAATATGTGTCTGTAAGTATTTAGGATGAAGGAGCCTGTCTAGGCGGATAGATTATTGATACTTTAAACAATTATTAAATAAACAAGATTTTTTCAGTACACTTTCTTCACATAAATATGGACATTCAATTTGTTGTCCAAATTTACAAGGTCTCATATATACATTTTTAACACTCTTAGAAAAATTATTTAAAACATTATTTTAGTATATGATACAAAAAAGTCAAGTAAAACTTCTCAATTTCGACGTCACTCTAAAACGTATTTGGTGCTTAGACAATTTCGACTTGTATATTTTCGTGTTGAATTCGAAATGTTTTAAAGCACGTGTTCCAGAAGTTTACTTTAACAATGTGGTTTCCCTCTACCCTTCACGTCACGTTGTCTTATTTTTCCCTTATTTCCAAACTCATGTTGAAAGTTTGGTAACTTTAGTATCGCTATAAATAACTGTTATAATTAAGTTTCTTAACATTACATTATTGTTAGCAGTTCATTGCAGCAACTACGTGTACATATTATTGTGTGTTTTAAATGACATCTCAATAAAGTTGTTTGATTTTGTTACAACGTGCAATCAATAAAGTCAATAAAAACGAAGCTAACGTAGGCCACAAAGAGGAGACAAGTCAGTGCGTGCAGCACGCGATAGCCACATAAACAAACTTCCTCGTGACGTCACTACACGAAGTACACGTTTCGCGCTTGTGAATCTATCCGAAAATAATCCCATTCAGATTGTAATTGATTTAATCTAAATGTAATGTAATTATAATTATTAATACTTGGCTGAACCTCCTAATTAGTAGAACAGATAAACACATGTACACTACACTAATTTGTGAGTTCCCTATTTATTATATTCATAACTGACTGCAATGATGACATTTCCCTACCAATTTCCCTACGGAGCGGTACAGTATACACTACTTTTCCGCTTATCTCTACCAGCCGTCATAGTTCTGAGTTAACTCATAGCTGGTGACATTAGTTTCAATATTATTAGTTACATTGGATGTAGTCTATGCTTCGAATTTAATTCATCGGAATCGCCATGTCAAAAAATATACTAAGATCGGATGAGATTAATAAGGAGTACTTTAAATCTACTAGGACGTATGAAGCAGAAAACGAGGTATGCTAAAAGCGATCGCAAGGCCCTCTTGAAGTTGGGAACGTGAGTGCTTAGTTAAAAATTATAGCACAATGTACATACCATTTGATGCTCCGGAATGAAATTCTTTCTCCTCTGTGATGTGTCGTAGTACCTCGTTGGTAGTACCGGGTCTTCCCCTGACACCGCGCGTTGGTACGACAGTCGTCTCCCTTTGCTGTCCGTTGTTGGTCCGTACGACGCGTGCTCAGGTATACTCGAAAAGTCCTGGTACGAGTGACACGATTGCACTTCTCTACTTTTTTCATCTTGCATCACCCGTTTAAAGTAGTTCGTTAGACCTTCGCTTGCTAACCACGTGACTCTGGAAAATTTATTTGTTAAGGTTACAAATTTTCCAGTGCGATGTATATATATAAGTTTTAATACAGGTTACTTAGCATTGTTTGATGTGTTAGTCGTAGAAATTTTATTTAAATGTTAATACATGTGGACAATAATCTTGTATGTATGAAATATTGGCGTTACACATGCTTAATAATTTTATTATAATATGTGAAGATGACGTCAATAATACCGAAGATTGTCGCGACCTGTAATCAATCTAGTTTGAATGTTAAGTTGTTTGGTTTTAATTTGAATAGAATATGTGTAGCTCAGGCGCCTAAGTGATGCCCACGTGTTTATCAATGACGTCATGCTTTACCTGTTTTGAGTAGAAATCTCCTTCTTATTCATTATATGGGTGTTATAACAATATTATTATTACTTGATTAGCTTGATCGTTCACGTGCCATGAAGTTTGAAATACTGATGTTTACCGTTTGAAGATTTCGTTGATACTATGATTGTATACAGAGCTTTCATAGAACGAGGTAGGCAGTAAAAACGTTTTTATCACTTCACAATTAGCGCCACGCGACAGCCTTTATCGTTAATCACCCGTTTGCACAATTTATTTGACAATAAATACAGGCTCATATTTGTTATGTGAGGCAATAAAGTCATATCTACGGTACGTAATGGCGGTCGAGCTATTGAAATGACAAATAGAAATATGATTGTTCAAATAATGCAATAGGTAGTCAAGACTCAAAGGAGGAAGCCAGGTATTTGTGCGCTAGGGCGTTAAATATATAGCTTTAATAAAGAAATATTTTTCTTTGTTTGAACTAACTGCGAACGTCTACGTAAAGGAAGTCAAACTATATTGTATAAGGTTTTTACAATTTCTATTTATTTGAAAGTTTCATATTTTTAATGCAATTTTAGATAAAAATGAATGCATTTAGTTTGTTTTAGACATTATCAACTAGATGTGTTAAGAATGAAGAACTTAGCAGATATTTTACTATTTTTTTAAACCGCGTTTGTAATGCAGTAAATATGCAGCCTAATTATTTAATGTAAAGATAATACAAAACAAAGTACATAAAAGAATTGGTCCTGTATTCTGTTTTAGAAGCATTAATACATCAGACGATTTCTGTTATAACAATGAATGCGTTAGCTCAAAATAATGAAAATACTCATTCAATTTCTCGGTCACCCTTCTTTGGGTAGATTTCGACGGAAGGGTCCGTCAGTAGGCTGCTTAGATAATCGCTCTCTGCAGACAATTTTAACGATTGTATTAAACTGCTTTAAGAAATATTAAACAGCAACATTTCGAATGGAATCGAATAAATAATAAAAAAAAATACTTTCTATTGTTTAAAATTCTAGTTAATCAAACTAAATGAACGATTCACAATCATGTAAAAGTTTTGTTTGTTTTTTTTTTTTTAAATGAGGAGCGCTAACTAGCGGCAAGATCACAAACGTGGTCGCCGACAACCATGGACGTCAGCAACACTAGAGGAGCAGATGTGTTGCCAGCTTTTGAGAAAGAGATACGATCTCTTCTTGAAGGACCCTAATTAGTTTTCAATATTAGTATACCATCCTATTTTCTATTTACTAGGTTTCCTTCTATTAAAAGGCCAAGGTTATAATAAAACAGTATCTGTTTGTAATGTGTGTAAAAACAATGGTTGTTATTACCATGTTGAAAATTATTGTGAATAATAATAATCGAGTAGTTTGCACTCCTTTAATTAATTCATCTGCTATCTTTTCTATGAAAATAAGTAAAACAAATATAATTATATAAGAGAAATGTTTGTGTGCAAGTACCGCGCTGAATAGACGTCCGTTATCTGTCTACCTCTCTGGAATAAGGGCCGTGTTGTTGTATAAAATGTATTTGAATTTTCAAATATCGGAGTGAACGTAATGGTTTTTCCTAGTATCGTAAAAATTGTTGATTGGCAACAAGAGGAAGAGACACTGATGTATGTGTGTTCGGAGCGATCCATCACTTGCCTGTTAGATTTGGATGCTTTCCGTCGCAGCCTCCCCTGCGGTGCGTCTAAGCCAGAGCTCATTGATATTGCTCGGGATTTTAAAGGCGACTCTTGTGCATACGGCGCGTTCAAATCTAAAAAACGTACAAGATGGAATTTTCATTTATATTTTAAACGACATTAATTTAAAATAAGAAATTAGAGTTACATATTTTGTATTCGGTATTCTGATATAAATCCGAATTCTTATTTTAAATATTAGTGATACCTTTTTGACATTCGCCAGTGTTTTTTTTTTTTATTAAACAAGTAATTCATTAAGGTTATGTTTTACAACATTTAGAACATATTATTGTTATCTATGTATATCTATGAGTTAGGCGAGAATTTTTTTCGATACTGACTTTTAACACTATTTGAAGAGGGATATCCAAGTGGCTGATTAGTTAACAAACCCGACTGGCTGCCCGACGGGCTGCCTTGGTCGACCCCTTCCGGACTTATGCTGCTCGCTACCGACAAACTGCGCCCCATTGTGGACAGACTTGTTGCGCTGTTTCGCATTTCCTTAATTAGAAATAGCACGTGTTAATTATTCAGGTTTATTAGTTAGTTGTAGAGTTTTAGTTTCTAGCTCCAAGGTTAGAATGTGTTTTCATTTTAGTTTTGTTATTGCCACGTTATTTTGTTATCTGATGTATATTTACATTAACTGAAATGACTTTTCTTAAGCAAAATTATTAAAAAATTGATAATTTATTAAAAAAAAAAGGTAATGAAACAACCATATCTTTACATACGTCATTTAAACTTGACTACGTTGCTAGGAAAAGTTTGGTTTAGTGTCATTTATTTGCACATAATAAAAAAATGTTTGCGACCAGTATCAAAAGTTGACATACTTTGAAAAGTTATCTTTAATAATTAGAAATTATTGTCTTTTTGATGTAATTTATTTTTTATTTTGCATATAACATTTTCAATGTTAACTTTTGCTAGTGAACGCTGACTTATTTTATGTCCACCTATATAATTGACAATACAGTCATTAATAAAATGACAAGATTGTAATCGACACCCTTACTCTATTCAACCACTCCATAATACGACTCTAGTCTGATAGACGTATTGAACTGTCTGAGATTAATTATAATAATTACTTAGACAATGTTTGGACGTCCATACGTGTATGCACCCATAATACAAATAGACACCAATGTTTCAAGCTGATTGAAGGTAAACGCGTTATATGTGATTGTATTTATAACAAAGGATGCGTACGGCAGCGTAATTATGTTAAGTGACCTTACGTAAGTTACCTGTGGAATCTGCAATGTGCCGTCGTTAATGTAACCATTGGGAGGGAAAGATTTGTCAGTTAGACATTGCAATGAAACAGATTTGGAACCTCTTCTCTGTGTTGGTTGTGATTTAAAACTTTGTGATTGTCTTTTAAATATTTCCGTAGTGTTTTTTAGAAAGTTATCCATCTTTTTTCGAAAGAACGAAGACTTGTGTTCTAATGGAGATTTACCAATTAAATTCAAATCTAACTCTGATTGCGACAGGCCTGTGCGTCGTGATAAAATTGTTTGATCCAATGAAAGTTTTCTATCTCTCGGTTTTAAAGTCGCAATATTGTTAATAAGTATCGGTGGAGAGGTTACTTCGGTGGTATTGTTATTATTCTCATATTTTTCTTCATTAATTTTAGATTCTTCAAGGTTATTACAGTTTTCTGATATCGTGTTTGTAGCTGAAGTCTCATTGCTTCCAGTGCAATTGTCTGATACTTCATAAATAGTGACCTTGATATCATCATTTTTTGGTAAATCGTTATCACTCGTCTCTGTATCAACGTTTAATGTTGATGTGATGACATTATGGTTTGTTGCACTCGGATTTA
Organism: Papilio gigon; assembly: GCA_027563995.1. NCBI lineage: Eukaryota > Metazoa > Arthropoda > Insecta > Lepidoptera > Papilionidae > Papilio > Papilio gigon. The sequence continues at coordinate 4,364,122 of JAODUI010000025.1, forward strand.
ATTCAACAACTGTATAATCTTGTAATTCCTGTGAAGCACTTTCAAAACAATCTTGGTTGTCGTTGACATCTTGGTTGTTTATTACTTTACCGCATTGTGGTGATTTTAAACGCATACTGCTATTCATTTTAACCGTTCTTAAAATCTCTTTAATTTTCAAATTTTCTTTTAAATTTTTGACATCCGATACAAACAGGGGTAACTTTTCTTTGACATTATTCTTATCCATTTTCTTACCGGTTTTATGTTTTATATTATTCATTATAATTTAATTTTGATTTCATATCATCTCTGATATATCACGGTAACACATTGTATAATATGAAACATGTAAAATAATAAGTTCTCGTGGCAGAAGTATTTGAGAACATTTGTTATCAGCAGAGCTAGAGCACTGAGCACCACACCGCACCACACCGCACCGCACCGCACCGCACCGCACCTGTACAAACCGTATAACCGTAGTGAAGGAAGTGTGACGATGTAACTTTATCAGTGAACGCGCAACACTCTTCTATTGGTTCATGTGACCACAGATAATGTAACTATTTCTAAAATTCAATTCATTAACTTTTAACATTTTTTTTTATAAACTATACGTCAACCATAAATAATATAACATATATAAATATACCAACACTTTCGTAAATAATATTATGCATATGATAAATAACGAATACATTATATAGATAATTTTAAATATTCGCGCCATAGAATTATGTTAAAACTCTTACCATTTCAACATTATCTCTATACTTATAATGATAATCTTTGATAGTGTTATCTAGAACACCGTCTTTATCTATTATCAATTTTCACACGTTTAGTAACAAATATCCACTGTATGTATACATTGGAATGTAACTATTATACTGAGCTAATTGCAAATATTTGTCTAACAATTATTTACGTGATATTCATTTGATCTGATAACATTACGTACTAAGACGATTTTAACTTCTTGTCGTAATCTCGATAGGGAACAAAGCAGTGATATTTTGAGTACTCAACATCAACGTGTGTCATCGAATTAGATATCTCAAACTGTAATATGCCATTACTTGAGTGTCGCTAATACACAAGCGTCGGCCGCAGATCAAGTGGGAGGGTGTAGCGGGGGCGGGGGGATGCAATAGTACAAAAAAATCTTTTTAATAGCAAGGGATGTGTTTGGCGACCATTGCTCCATTTTTTAAATTAAAAACTGATAATAATTCTACAGTTGAAAAAGAGAATTGTACAGTCCAACTGTTCAGTTTAGACTGAATGTGTGTAATGGGACTAAAGTAAAACTAACTAAATAGATGGCTCTTTTATCAATTGTAATTTAAAGTACTGACTAAACGAATTGTTATCAAGATAAACTATCACACTGTTTTAGAATATTTAATTATCTGCTATATTAGCTTGGTAACTACCACATAATAAGTTTGTTGGACCGTTGTTGGTGCAACATGCCACGAAGCTAATTTGGTTGCGAGTTACAAGAGTTAAAGCAATTGCCTTCAATGCCTTTAACGTATAACGGAATTTACCATCGTTGAACTTGTTAAGTTTCACATCCTAGCAAGTTACGCGTATGCCTAGTCAAGTAAATAATTCAGTAACGCCATTGACGAAGTTACGCTTAGAGCGGGGATACCGCTGCACCAATATTGATTTATTTCCCGGATAAAAACAGATGCAATTAACTACCGCACACGTTAGGCCTTAAGAGCGATGCGATTGGAGTACTTGTGAATTTACACAAGTGTGTTTGCTTTACTTTATTACCCAAAATACAGAAAGTCATCTAAATATGTATGTGAATTTATTTGTGTGTTTGTGTTACCATGATGCCCAGAAGCTTTTGTGGACTAAGGAATATAATGTAGGTACTTTATGTTTAATAAATTATAAAGCTGAAAATATGAAAAGTAACTTATAATGAAGTAACAATAATAATGTACATTTGTAATTCCTAAAGCCAGTTACACACGTTCAGTTTTATACAGAAAAAACTTCATGTAAAGCAAAATGTTAACTGTCAGTTAAACTGGGTAGTGCTCAATTTTGCCTACATGTGGATAATTGTTAAGTCTATAGTCCATCAGTACAGTTAAACATGAACGTGTGTAGCCGCTTTAATGTCGAGTTCAAATTCAACATGACAAGTCAGTAAGTAAAAGCCAAGAGCTAAGATAACTATTGAACATAAATTTTTGATTTTCAGAAGAAGTCATAACAACTTGAATATTTCAAGTTGTGTGCCGGTAACGGCGTCTTCGCGATTTCCGCAGTAATATTACATGGCGTCGCAACCTTCAGTCAATTTCACGTTTAACTTAAACTTAAGACGGAAATTTTTCCCCTTACAGGTTTGATTTAGTTACTTGAGATTTTCACGACTACTTTAGAATAAAGTTTTTCTTTGCTCTCTTAACGAGTACTAGCATTCAAGAACTTTATAAACTTATATGCATCTCATCCCACAAAATACTCATTTTAAAATTTTATTATAATCGGATAAAATGTTATTTAAAATTGAGTAACGGAATGAATACTTTTTCTTACCGATGTCAGACGAAGTAGGAGACCTTGTAGTTTCAAAAAACAGTTGGTGCCGGAAGACACTAATTAATAAGTCTTCTTCGTTACTACGAGCAGAATGCACTGTGACCGCTGCAGAGGACAAAGTGTTTTATATCAAGACAATCGGTATGTTATGCAAAACCCCTTGGCACAAAATTAACGCGAAATACACTGCTGTGGTCTTACAATGAATTTTGTTTAATGACGTATTCTTAGAAAAGTAATCAAAAATTATTTGCTGACATTATCGCAACATCGCACGGTGAATAATTATGTATATATAGATATACAATATAATAGTGTATATATCATTACATATGCTACCCCCTATGCTATATGCTAGCAAATTAGGTAATATGTATTATGCTAAGTACATAATGCTTCATTGCATCTTAATCCTGCCCGAAGTCGATGCCCTGGTTGTCGAGAGAAGATAGCTTTCAGCCTTAAATCCCTATAATGTTAATTGCATTAATATGTTTTCAATTTGTGCGTATTAAGCATAATTAAGGATGTGTAATATTTCTATATATATCAAGTAATAAACTCGCTACAATCTCTGTCAAACAAACAAGATTTAGAAACAACAATCTCTACAAACAAGTCTCTGAAACCTAATTTTTAATAAGAGGTTTTATTATCTGAATAATTTTTATAGCTTTATAAGAAAACCTTTAAGAACTGGTCAAGTTTTTTTTTCTTTATTAAACTTTTCAAAGACGCGAAGGCATATATAAAGACGGATATCAATGAGTCGGTCACGGATTTCCAGTGGCCGCTTGCTCGTTTTGACACCATAGAAGAAACAAAAACAAACTTAACTTCGAATAAAGCTGAGACTTGATACTTTCCTACAATACTAAATTCGAGTGTGAAGTTTTAATAAGCCGTTTATAAAAACAGTTGTGTTGTGTTGTGTCGTTCTTCTTTGAACTCACTTAAAAGTTTGACATAGTATTACATTTTGGAAGTTTTACACGTGTCTGTATGATAAATTTGAAGTTTACGATATTATTGAATATACATTTATACTTAAAATAATGTTTTTTTTTCAATTAAGAAGTAAAATGTTTTCAAAAAAAAGTACACAAGAGCTTGCGTAGGTATTTAATCGACTCTAAGACGGAGTTAGTGTTTCGAATAGACATACCATAGGTTTTTTTGTTTTCGCTAGTCTCGTTTTGTCAATATTTTGGTAATTATAATTCAAATGACAATAGTGGATGACTGTTCTTTCTAAAGGACTACTGTAAGACGTTGTATTCGAAGTTAATTAAATTATGATATGATTGTCCAGACCAAGTTAATTGGATCAGTAATAAACTGCAGTCTATTGTTCGCTGTCGCTTTATTACACGTCTATTCTGCTAGCAACAATGCAATACTGTCATTTAGTATTGATTTTGTTCTATAATTTAAAGCTGAAGAGGCAAACGTACCGAGGCGGCAATGTTGACGGACTCGTTTTGAATTTTTAAATCAAATTACGTCTGCTACCATTTCCAATGTTCATAATATATTTACATCTAGCTAGACAGGAATAGACTTAGGTAAAGATCACGGATTTTAATTATGAATTCAGATTGTTCGTTTGTATTTAACAACCCTGTTAAAAAGTTATTTTACGGACAGTTAAAATCCATTTTCAGTTTTGTTTAACAAAAGAATGTGATTTTTTTTGTCAATTAACGGACGTTCTGTGACAAACGGCATTGTGTGGTCAGCGTTTTACAGACATTGAATTACGCTCGAAACAAAAGTTGTTGGTACACTCGATATTAATTTTTAATAGCTCTGTCCGCTTTCATATTATTTTTGTTTCAACGACTTTAAATAACAATGATCAAGTGCATTTTGATGGCGACTATCGTGGTCATCATCATCAGCCTTTGTCTCCCCACTGCTGGATAGGGCTTTCCCAATGCCTTCCACAATATATAGTCGTTCCTCATCCAGGCCATAACTTTTTCTGTCAAAAAATTAGTAGCTAATAATGTTTCTTTCATGAACAGCCTATTTCTATAAAAATACTTACGGTGTAGCGTGTTCGATAAGTAACTAAGGGAACAAGGTCTAGGAAATTTAAATATTTTTTACTTGATTGCATCATAAGAGATCCTCTTCGTTTCCATTCAAAGGTTTGTAATTTTTTTGTCAGTCGGCACCAAGACATAAATAAAGAAAATGTAGTATCCGTTACGGCAACTTATAATTTCATACTGAATATATTAACGATGCATTAGTAGAACTTTTAACAAAAGAAAATCAATATTTCTACCTATCTATAATTCTGCAAGTTCCAACTAATCTGCGAAACGATAGTATCAATTTTGACGGAACTTTTAACAGACTTTAAAAGGCTTTTACAAATTCTGCAAAGTTAAAAAACATTTTCCATTAAATTACGCTCCGTTAAAGTTGCGGTATCACCTATGACATTTTCCATCTTACTAAATTAATAAAGCAATATTTTAAACTATTAAAACTTTCGTGAGACATTGCACTAAACTACTCATAAAAACGGCTTAACTCACGTGTAGATCGGTTTAGGTAACGACAAGTTTCGGACCCTCAGTGCTAGACGCGCCGCGGCCGCGAGTACAGCCCTATAGTTCACACACCCTGATGAAGGACCCCCGTCGGGTCCGAAACTAGTCGGTACCTACACCGATCTACACGTGAGTCAAGCCGTTTTTTTTAGTAGTATAGTAATATTTTGTAATGTGATAAAATCTTTACAAATAAACAAAGCCAAAAACTACATCATTATCTTTTAATGAGAAAGTGGTTTACTATAAGTTTTGGGACAAACGTTTCGACAATGAACATTAACATTCATATAATTGCCATAATTTCTCATTTCAATAACAATACTATTAATTCCCTTCCGAATATAGTCGGTTCATATAGCTCTTGGAATTTCATGCAAGCAAGATCGTAGGATATTTGATACACCGACATGTAAGATTAGGGCTTCTGGGAGGAACATACGTGGCTGTCAGGTGAAATTGCAACATGTTGCCGAGTTGTTACTAGTACAACCAAGCCAAAATCATTTTAACAAGCCGGCTCTCTCGTTTTACATGTTAAGCTTACAATCCGGCAAATAATCGATTGATATTTGAAACGTATTTCATCCCATGGCCATTTTGATTTCTATTTTAATAATAATGTTTTACAATTAATACGTAATATTACAACTAAAGTCCAGATTTATTAATCGATCTAAAAATATTTTTGCATATCGACAGTATTTTTATTTAATAACTTAAATAAATGTTGTTTAACTATAACCGTCATTGAGGTCGCGATTTCGAAAATCAACGGAACTTATCGTTCTGCTTAACAAAGAAGTCGGTTAAAGAGTATCGCTGAGATGAACAGGCCGATCGAATATGGTTTGAAGTAAGCTGACTCGATATCCGTCTCGTCATGGCTATGAATAATTAATTCAAATATTGCTAATTTTTATTTTGTTTTATAATAAAGAATTAGGGAAGTTGCTCCACCCGTGAACAAAAAAAAATAAATACATATTAATCTCGAATGGTAGATGCAATGACATAAAATAAACGACTGTAGTTTATTGAAAATATAATAATTATAATGTACCTACACATGATGATATTCGTATAACATTCATCGTAAACCTTAGCGGTCTCAATTCGCTGTATCTCATTTCGCTATAGAATTAATTTGCGGCGTAATGTTTGAATCGAATGAGGTCTGCATCATCCGTTGCGCGCGGCTCTAATTGTACTGAAATTTATGGTACTGTTTAAATTTCAATTCTAATATCAGACAGCAATGTTCAACTTTGCGTCAAGCAGCGGCGATGCCCCGTGTGCCCCGAAAGCTTCTACATTCAAACAACTTTGTGTAAGCTTCCGGGCGTTCTGTTTCAACTCCATTCATTGGGTTACCATCTTACCACTTCCTACTCAGTAGTATAGGATATAACTTTATGATATATTAACTCATACTGGCAACTTCGTCAGCGAATTATTAAAAATAGCCTATGCTACTGCCGCATATATAACTTACTTTCTATTAAAAGTCCCGCCAAAATCGGTCGAGCTGGATCAGGGATTACGCGGGACAAAAGCGGATTTGTGGACACAAACAGTAAAAAAAAGTGGTTTTTAGTTTGAATTAAATATATCATGGGCCCGAAATTCGAAATTCATTATTGTTTTATTTATCTTTATTGATTATTTACGATTTATTATTAAAGTAGCTAGCAGTAGAAATATATGCGTTGCGTTTGTGTAAGCAGAATTTTATGCATGCGGGGTTTTTACGTTGGTAATGCGTTGGTTTTCTAAGAACCGCTTCTAACACAATCGACGTATCAGATATTGATGAGTGACTTGTAATTCGATTATTGTGTATGAGTATGTAGAAATTAAAATGGTAAATTAGTCATAGACGAGTTTTAACTTAACTCCCCATAACTTGCTTAAGTTACCTTTTTGGTTATTGGTATAAACTTTTTTTTTTAATCGCAAATGACTCTTCCGTAGTACCGAGTATATAGAGTGATAATTACAAAGAGGCCGCAGGCTCTACGGGTCGATAGTCGCGTGGGCGGAATTCACGTGAGATCGGACATGTCCAACATTGCTAGCGGATTTCGCAGGAAATTTATTTTACAACCTTGTCGCATTCAGTTGCGGTCAAACATAGTCATGTCTATGTACCACTGAAAACGGAGACTTAAGTGCGTAATTAAATATAATATCATCTTTTATTTAAATGTAGGCAAATAAAACACTATCAAGAATATATATCCATATGTGCAGTTGATCACTATTCAATTCCGCCGTTGTTGTTGTTGGTGTGTCGTTTGCTCTCTTCCGTTATTAAATAAATGTAACGAACACTTCTTGACAGTCGACAGTAATTGTATAAATACTAGTCACAAATAACATTAACAATTCTTTGAAAAAATAATTGTTTGCTCGTTATATCTAAAATGAAATGTGTAAACTGCGTTCTAAAACTAAAGCAATTTAATATTCCAACTACTTCTGTACAAAATCGAACTATGTAAATGTCTAGTTACTCTGACGCGATTTTAATTCGTTTATTAGTTATTAGTTGTATCCAACATACGTTGTTTCTAGTGATGTCTACTAAAACAAATTAATGTCAAAATAACATTCATTCAATTAAATTGATGGATTGTCATTTGTTTTTTTTAAACTGCATAGATGCTTTAGTAAAGCACCAGGTGAGGTATAAAATCAGAAGGTAAAAAGTTTATTTGCGAAATAGACGGAGACGGCACGCCATAATTTCCGGCAGAAACATCGGAGCGAGAACGCGAGCGTGAACTTGAATTTAAATAAATCGATCTGCACTCTATTTGTTAGCGATACTTTATATTTCATACTCTGACTTGAAGATCAACATAATGTGAAAGGAAGTAGACAAGGCCTAACAACAAACAGACTTTAAATTGTTTTTTTCAAATTTTTCGGTTATTTAAAAGAACGAAAATAGCCTTAGTTCCTAATCATAGATTCGTTTATTGTTAGTGCATATTTTAATTACATTTTAATTTATTTGATATGTGTCAAAAATAAAAGAGTGTTTAGTCAAATCCGAAAAAGTTTGAAGCGCCAACAGTCTAATGGTTAAGGATATGGTCTATCGATTTAGTGGTCGTGGATTCGAATCCCGCAATTGGACTATTGTCGTGGATCATATCCTAACACAAGCTTTTTCAAGCTTACCAGGAGTGGTAACAGGAAATATTAGTAAACTAATAAAAATCTAAAAATATTTAATTAAAACATTGCGATGTAATTTAATTTTATAAAATAATTTTGTAGTTTAAAAATGTTAGCTGTAAAGAAACATGAGATATACGTAAAGATGTACCTTGTACACGATATCGGGGAGCGGATGTATCGATGTCGTCGTCAAAGACTTAGACTGGATGCAATTAGTCACCGGAAACTGCTTTCAGCATCGTTGCATCTGAGTTCAATTAAAAGATGCTTTGTTTTTCAATACTAAGTAAATTGTATCGTCATTAACAGACTGTGTTTATTTATTTTATTTAACTACTAACTGTTTCTTTAGTAATTCGTATTTTTAAAATACTTGAATCTTTCTTAATTTGATTTCCAGGAATACTAACTTCGATTGAATATTACAGTTTTTAAAAGTGTTTTCTGATTAATGATTTTTACTACGCCGTACAATATATCGACAAATCTTTTATAATCAGTTGAAAAAAAAAATAGATCAATAAACGGAAACATTTTAATCCAGCTACAGAGTATTCGGAATGGGAATTTGGCGGTTAGAATCCAGACATTTTCGCTACTCATGTTTCAGAAGCTTAAATCTGTCCCTGATTATTAGACTGACGAATTATTCGAAGTCAAAACATGCTCATTGTACTCGTAGCGCATAGGATTAGTTTGCGATAGAGCAATTATTTCGTATTTCGCAAGCCGAATTAGCCGTAGTTAATTTTGAATTGATACCCTTATAGACCAAAGTTTCGATTGATTCGATATCGTATTTCAACAATGATCAATTCGAACAGATTATTTTTGTTTTTTTTATTAGTAAAATTTTGTAGATTTTTGTAAATTTACTAACATTTCTTGTAACTATTCTTCGAAGCTTGAAAAAGCTTGTTTTAGCATACGGTTCACGACACTAGTCGAATGGCGGGATTCGAATCTTTGACCTATAGGTCTTTCTATAAGTATGTAATATTTTAAAATAATAAAATAAAGTTATTAAAATATTAAAATGTTCCTACTGCGCTTGATCACTGCGACAGGGACACATAGTTTGAGCTGATGACGTTGTATTTTTTTTATCTAATTAAATTAAATTACATCTATTAAAATCATAATATTTTTAGGGCTATATCCAGCAGTGGGCAGACATAGACTGATGATGATGATGATACATCCTTATTGTCATAACGACTTGTCAAGTCTAGGACTGATATTATAGCAGAATGAAGTGATTCATATTTTTTCAAACAAAAGCAGTATATTTTACAAGAAGTCAGTGAAGTGTCGTACATTTGCGAGAAATACGTATAGAATGTACAATGACTGTTGAGAATTGCCAATATCGTTTCTATGTTCAACTATAAATGTTACTCGATGTACTCGGAAGCAGTGAAAGGCTTCGTAAGTTTTCAAATTACTTTTCCTGGCCGCACTTTGTAGTCAAACAGATTTTGCAACCTTTGACGTACGTACGCATACAAACCGTAGGAAATTCCATATTGACTTGTTATGCAATCGGATGAAAATGACCAAGTGGAATGTATACTTTTGGTAATATTTCACGCAGTATATTAAGAATTTTGATAATTTGAAAAACCAAAATTATTATGTCTACTGTAAAGTTTAAACTTATAAAACTTTACACGAAAAGAATGTTTTTTTTTTCCAACTCAATCCGCTACCGAATTCGTTTTCCTTTTAATTTCGTCGTCGAATTGCTTTTTCGGGATTGTCAATCAATATGTTCTGACAACAAAGCAGCTCGCAATTTGATGATTACAGCGTAAAGAATTTAAAAGCATTTTCAAATGAACATACCACTAGCAATTAAAAACTGTGATAGAGTCCGTCCAGTGTATTCACTGTTTTATTACAATTTATTTGTGAAATATTTTGAAGCAATGTTTTGTTTTAAAAGTTAGTCACATGTAGAGACTGACAGTATTATCTGACCCTGTGGGCATATGTCCAATTAAATTACGTTCGCTCACCAGAGCCCTCTGTCGTTTTCAAAATGTGCTATAAGTTCTTTGACGGACTTTAGCTGTCTATTTTTGTCGCGAAATATAGAAAATTGATTATCAGCATGATGGTGACAGTGGACTTTTAAATCCCTTTCGTGTTTTGGAAAAAGTGTATTGAAAATCAAAGGTCACGAAAAACAACTTCGTTTTTATAAGATTTATAAATACCAACTTTATTAAACATCTCGTTTTTTTTTTCTTAAATATTCTTATATCTAATAACGCTATTGTGCAAATTCTTAACTGCATATTAATAAGTTGTTTACACGTCTACCACAATCCATAATGCATGTTTTAATCCTAAACCTTCGATTACATAACACTAGCGGGCGCGGATACCAAATAACAAACGTACAGAAAGACGTATACTAAGGTTAAAGTCGCGCGAAAACTATTTTGTCTGATCTAGAAGCCTTTAGTCAAAATTCGGACATAACTCACAACCAAAGATTTTTTATCACAAATGCATTTCTCATCCATCAAATTTCATGTTCATCCGTTTAACCACTTTTATTAAAAAGATAGCATCCGCTAGATTTACGTGAACGCGACCTTACATTTATTCTACACTGACATGTGTTTTTTTTTTCTTTTTTTTGTTATAAAGTATTAGTAGATTTTTGTTAATCCAATAATATTTCTTGTAACCATTCCTGGCAAGCTTGAATGTATTAGGATTTTTTTCACGACAATATTCGAATGGCGGGATTCGAACTCAGGACCGCTAAGATCGGTAGTCCGTACATTAACCATTAGGCTATTGGCGCTTCAATCGCTTCAAATGTTAACATGTAAGAATAATAAAGGACAGCGACACGCGGCTCGCCTTCCGACAACAACGACAACGCAACGTTCGTTTCAGCAAGTTTACAGTCAGATGCATTGATAATGACGCAACGCAACAACGACGAAGTTATTATATTTTAGACAATAATATACTATTTTTTTAAAGCACATGTAAGATAGGCATATTTTTTTACGTTAAAATTAATAATGAAGTTTTAATTATTAGACTGTTATGTTCGGATAATACTAAGGGAGGTGCTTGATAAAATATTTTCAATATAAATTGGACGAATACGTTATTTAAAACAAAGTGTTTGGTGTATGTGTCTATGTTCCGTGGAACAGTCTGCGTCGTTCTGCGTTCGCTTTCGCCATGGAAAATTAATAATGTGCCACTTACTTAATTGTGAAATGTTCATCGATACGTATCATAAAATTAAATGAAGCGATTGGTGTAAAACGTTATATTAAAAGTCTACCTTTAAAGAACGAAACATTTTATAATGAGTGCCAATTTGTTGCCTATAATAAAATTTTATTTTGATGACTTCGTATTAATTACACAGGTAAATATTTACACACTTCTTTCCTGTTAATTAATGTTTATTTATATGTGTTCGTAAATTGAAATTCTCAGTACTGTTTTACTATTTTATCGTTATTATACGATTTCTTTTCAAGATGACTTGATATTTTTATTTTATTTATAAATACGTACATACAGAAGAAGAATATTGTCAATTGTATTTGTTCTTCAACACAAGGCGGCATCTATTGTTGTGGTATGGAGATTATAATAGATCGATAGCAACACAACATGGCAATATGGAGAGGTTAAAAAAATTCAGTAACAAAAAGATGCAAAGTCTGAAAAATTATTAATAGTATAACAATGTAATATTGCATCGCTTTTAATTACACGTAGATCACAAAGGTGTTAACTTTAGCCTTTACAAAATTTCGGTATTTCGGCATAATTTTATTTCAATTATCAGTTGTCATGTTTACTGAACTCAATTATTTCGTTCACTGCGTTTATTGCAGGAAGTCCGTCCCCTTTCAAAGGATATTGCGTTATAATTAAAGCACTCAAAGCGTGTGGTACTAACAAGGTGTAATTACAATTAGTTTAACACATTACAAGGAAAAAACGAATTTCTATTTTCTACGTCATAAACGTTCTAACAACCGTGAAATATAATTTTATTTACTTATAAAAAGTCAAGGAAACAAAAAGTAAAAAACATGATTCTAATAAATTACTAGGTACATACATCAAACGATTTTTATCAAATCAATCCGAGACTTTGAAATAAAATTTAATTGAAATGCTTTCAAGAAATTCCATGCCAAGTAGCATTCAATAGATGCATCACAAATTAATTTCCTTATCCTCGATACTCAATAACGGAGCATGAGGCAGGTTTCGTTCTCTGATCGGTATCGACAAAGATGAACGTTCGAACGAAGCCTCTTGCTACGGACGCGAGCGAAGAGAGCTAAGACTGGTATAATTAATAGATTTTGGTCGGCAAGCATATGACCCGGTGAGAAATACGATTCTATCATAGTCACTTCTGTCTGTACGTCTGAACGATAAAGCTATTGGTACACATATCAACATTGACAGAGGGCGCTGTAATAAATTAGTATGATGCATGTTCATATGTAACAACTGTATCGGTCTATAAAGAGCTTACCTTTCTTTCTTATAACAATAGCAAGGCTCAACTAATAAAAAAATTTCATTGTGAGAACTCCTGTACACAATGATCATTTGAAGAAAAGGAAATAAAACGTATTTAATATAATATTTATTAAACAAATTTAATTTAATATAACTAGTATTCATTATTTAAAATAATTAATTAGTCTACTAAATCGTAGGGTTGTTATGAATGGAATGGTTTCGACTACCTGACATTTGTATTGCGAGATATTGTTGTCTTTGTTTTGTCAAAGAGAATGTAAGGGATGGCGATATATATTTATACCAGGGATAGAGCAGTGAAGTTCTGCGGTAAGGGCGGGCACGACGTACTCCGATTGTGTAGGCAGCACTGCAACTCTAACAATGGTCAGTCAGCTCGTTATTCAGTTCACTCAGGTGTACCGAAACACCGAGTAATTTACATATATCAACTTATTAAATACGTTTCATTTCATTATCATAAATTAAAACAACATTTTACTATTCATAATTGGCCTTCTTTCGTCGTTTTTAAAAAAGGAAGGATGTTTCCAATTAGTTTTCTTTTTTGTTTTATGTGTGGCCAGCACTAATTTTCTCGTGTACTATTTTTTTTTAAACTTATACTCGTCCTAATTTTTGTTTGATTGGTTAACCTAATATTTCTTCACTAAGTAAAACAGTCCTGTATATTTCGATATTTTTTATTAGGGTACTTCTAAAGGTACTATTGTATTAGGAATAAAATCATTTTCGAAATATAGGTACATTGTAACAAAGTCAGATATAATACAATAATATAGGGAAGTATCAAATATAACAAACACGAACATAATTACTGATGATTCAAAGTGTACACAAAATTGACGGTTGCCTAATAGTTTGACTAAACACAATTACCTTTGTAGATGTAACGAAATGTGAATATTGAGCGCGGGAGATCAAATTTCGATGTTGCGCAGTTAAATTGCATGTAATTAGTGTCGGCAGTCAACATACGCTACAAAGCGAAGCCTAGTCTTGTTTACAGGGAAGGTAGCAATCATTCCTATTTTTTCCTACAAAGGGTCGACACAGTATGTACTTTTTTCACACTGATCTGAACTCACACCCTTCTCTGATATATCTTCTTTGACAACCATGGATTCATACTTTTTTAGGTCTTCCTCCACCTTTGATGCTTCCGATATTGTTACAGATTATTTATTTGGTCTTGACTAAAAATATCAAAACGTTATGATACTATCTATTTCTTGAATAAATATATTTTAAAATATGTTCCTTCGTACGGTAAATCTTGTTACACGATTTTCCATCTTCCTCTTTGTTTCAATTTTGTTCCGGTGCATCAAAATGTTTACCGTCTTTAAAGATATTCGCATTCATGCACTCTTACAAAAGAATATCGGATGCAACAGTGTGTAAGCAATGCGCGGGTACAATGAAATGTTTATTTCATAACCTTATATCTTCATTCTTTATGAAAATAAAGCTTGTGGAATTTAGAAATTAGGGATAAATATTTCTTTCTTAAAGAATTACGTCGCCTGAACATTTTATTTAAAGGAATTTGTGAGGCAAATTCCTAATAAAGTTATCAGTGAAATCTTAATGGTAGATGTATGGATGTTTACTAGCATTTCTGAATCTCTAATCGGATAGAGAAGGAATTTAGGACTGAGTGAGACTACAATCTCGAATAACGCGTAGGCTACATTTAATGTTATTCATCATCATCATCGTCATCAGCACACTATACGTCCCCATCGAGGGCAGGAGTGACTAGGCCATAGTAAACCAAGCTGGCCCAGTGCGTTTTGATTGACTTTACACATCTGTTTGAATTTCATCGCCGTTATATGCAGGTTGCATCACGATATTTTCCTTCACCGTAAGAGCGTCGGATAATGTACGTATAAAATTCAAAATTGAAAAACACTTTGGTATATGGCGGGGATCGAACCTGGACAAAGTCGAGTACGGTCCGGTCCGGTCGGGCGCTTAACAATTGTACCGCCGACGCTCTCTGTATGTTATTATGTATATATAACTTTAGTACTTGTAATTTTTTTTGTATTTATTTATCACAAAAACATAAAGATATTGGTTTAAATTCTTGTTATTTTAGGCTTTAAGTTACTAGGACTAAAAATACCTATAAAATTGCCTGGCCCAGCAATTAATCACACGCTCGCCGTATCAGTGTGGCGCATTTGACGGGGAAAAAAAAAAGGTGGACGGAAAGCAATCTACAAAAAAATTATCATGTTACAGGCTTCGGTTTATTTTTGGTAGCGTAAAAACTTATGCGATTTAATTCGCCGTTTAATAACCGATACTATCACGAAAAATAACTACATTTATTAAATGGTAATGAATATTCTAAAATATTGTTATAGTCTCATATTTAAACTAATTTTAAAAATAACGTAAAACGTTGAGAATTTTTTTAATTATTCATCGTGATTAAAATATGCTTACGTAAAATGTATTCAAAGCACACATTAAAAAGCAGGAAAGTTTGAAAATAAAAATGTGACACGGACACATCCTAGTGTAATCTTTATAAAAAATCTTCTTTTTATAACTTGTATTTTTACAACGAGATGATTAGTTATTTCATTACATTTGAAAAGAGAAAACATCTTGAAAACAGCGTTCTACTTTTACGCAGAGAACGTTTTTCATGTTTTTATTAAATAAAATTAATTAATTAATTAATCAAACTATGCTCGGTGTTCCTCTAAGGGATAAAATCCGAAACGAAGTCAATCGACGGAGAACTAAAGTAGACGACATAGTTCTCAAAATTTCTAGGTTGAAGTGGCAGTGGGCCGGTCACATCTGTCGGGCCAGCGACGCCAGGTGGGGTAGGAAATTGCTGTAGTGGAGGCCACGGTTGAGGACCAGGAGTGTGGGTCGTCCTCCCTCCAGGTGGACCGACGACTTAGTGCGGACGGCA
>JAODUI010000025.1:4380019-4395484 GCA_027563995.1 Papilio gigon
ATGGCGAACCTTGCTATCTATTTTTATACATGTAATGTGTGTGTGTGTGTGTGTGTGTGAATAATTGTTTACCTTTAATCAATACTATAAATATTTTTTTTAATACAAAACAATGGAGTAAAAAATGTTTAGTAACTATAGTTTGCCAATGTCAAAGGTGTCTGTAAAGTTAACACGTTCGCTGCGGCATCAATTTTTGCGCGCTTTCCGTCCCTGCAGTACGAGGTGTAATCGACCGGCTCCGTGACCAGACGTTAGTGTGACACGCGGTCCATTAGACCCCACATCCTTTAACAAACTTATGCCCTTCGCACAACACAGAAGTACACGTTTTTCCTTGCCACACCACAGGGAAGTTGCATTAGGGATGATTTAGACCTCGTTTCGCAGCGCACATGTTAAAGTATTTTCACAATTGATACTTATGTTTTTGTTGTTACATTCATTCCGAAAAATTCGTTCATTACGCCAAAAAGTATAATTCGAACGAAAAAACGTCATGTGAAAGCTGAAAGCTTTTCCAATGAAACTGCTAAGTTGAAAGCTTTCTCGTCAACAAATGCTTTTTTCTGAAAACTAATTGAATTGCCTTGTAATTCTTTTTCACTCGCTAGTTTGCATATGCATTTTGGAGATTTTTGTGTAAATTAATCATTCCGGAAACAAACCTCTCACAACTTAAAATATACTAATGTAACTTTCTCTACGAGCTTTTAGCGTATACAACATTTGTACAAAGCGGAATTACCAAGTAAAACTAGTTATGGTCTCACAGAAGAACTAATAGTGTTGGACATTGCTGCAAGGCTTTTTATACACAGTCGCGGTTTGTACAAAAGTTACAGGTTAAGAATGTTTATATAATTCATACGATAAACATGTGTAACACAAACTATATGGCCATATAAAAATATAACATTACAAAAATAAGATTGCAATCTTCTTTTGTTAATCGTATAGTCGTGGACAGACACCAATGTAAACCCGCTCTCTCTCTCCCTCTCTAGCCTGTACCCCACATGGTGGTGGGGTCAGCTTTCCGCGTCCTTCTTCTCCACCTCGCTCTATCCTCGATGTCCTGAAGCTTGGAAGGCAAACATGTCTCTGAGCACTGCATCTTGCAATCTAGTTTTGGTTCTGCCCCTAGATCTGCGACCAGCAAGAGCAATGTATAAACTAATAAGTGAATTTTCAATTTTTGATTGGTCATATGTAAAACTACTTTTGATGTATATTTTCATATCCAGTTTGAATGGAATACTCGTATCCATATCAAATAGTTTTCCACTATTTGATACTGTTGCCAGATTGACTAGTTCATGCGTAGTTATAAATTCTGCTATTCCCGGAAGGATTCCATTGAAAGAGTATACGTGATTCTGTACGTATTCAAATCATGAATGCACACCAGTAAATTGGTGCCTTTGTTTATAGATTAGTATGCGAAATACAAAATAAATACAGATGTGTAACACAACGCTATTTGGACTCGGTTTCGTAGAGAAAATGAGAAAGAGAGCAATACAAGTTCTTCTACAAGAGATCTTTAGTAAATGTGCAAGCGGTATTTTTCGAGCATGTCCAGACACAGCAATCAATAGAAAGGTTTTATGCGACAGCCGCCTTAATTGCAACAAAATTAATAGGTACCCGCAAGGGTGTCGCCAGCAAACGATCAATGCAGACATACAATAAAAATCTTATTTATTTGAAAAGAAATGCTTATGAACTTATGAGTTATCTGTGTGGATGTGGAGGTATTGCATGCATGTTAGTATGTCGAAGCAGTTTATCAATGATTTTCCCGATTCAATGGGGGTCAGCTGCCCTCCCCCTTCCTCCCGCCCGGCGCCACTCAGGGGAGTTTTGCGTGGACTTAAATGCTTATTTATTTAAAGAGCATACCACTAAATGGTTGGCTATAATGGTTTATATTATTACAGTAGGTGCAAATAGAAAGGCGAGACAGTGCGGCCGAGGTAACTTTATTGTGAAGGTAGATATAAAATTTGAATGAAACTAGATTGCACTACAATATTTCAGTTGTAAAACGAACTACGCAGCGCAATCCAACTGCTTAAATGAATATTTAAAATGAAATTGCATTTTGTATTTTTGCAGGAAAGTAGTTGTTACATGCGAATGTTGAATGCAACTAAAAAATCAGCTTTGTAAATCATTTAGCTAGAGAAGAAACTCATCTCTCACCTAGCCGGCCTTTGTAGTGCGTATTACTCTTTTGATAAGTTTTATAAAATAAAGCTTACCGGGAATGAAAAAATTACTGCTTACAATTCCAAATTTTTTCTAATGAAAGGGAGCAAACGATGTGCCAGATCACAAGGTCATCAACTTATATTTTAGCGTTTGATCGAAGATTCATGTCAGATTTAGTAATATTACGAGTTATTTATACTCAATACTTCAAATCCAAAATTGCATTTTACAAATTTATCTTAGACCTAGAGGTGAGGTTTT
Organism: Papilio gigon; assembly: GCA_027563995.1. Taxonomy (NCBI): domain Eukaryota; kingdom Metazoa; phylum Arthropoda; class Insecta; order Lepidoptera; family Papilionidae; genus Papilio; species Papilio gigon. The sequence continues at coordinate 4,382,498 of JAODUI010000025.1, forward strand.
CACGCTATCATGAAACATTGAAACGTCTTCTTGGTAATAGCGCCATCTATGTTCGAACACCAGGCAGCGTTTTAGATCAACTCACAATGTGGTTTTTTTCATGTCATAGTATATAACATATTTAAAAAAAAATCTTAGTTGATATAAGTAGAACTCAATTTTTTTTAACAGAATGTTTAAATAAACACACAAATGAATACTAATGCAATGTATTTTAGAGCCATCTATCCACAACAATCATAAACAATTGAAGCTTTGCCTTTGAAGCCAGTGAAAGGTGTAGTTTCTAGTGAACGTAATAGATGTCGCTTTCGTTTTCGTTCGTCAAAATTTCGCGGTCTCGGTGCTTGGAAATTAGTACTTTGGCTAGCCTAGATTTTTATTGTATTCTTAATCAGTTTCTTTGCAATTTCAAAGTAAATGCATCGAATAATACACATCACCTCAATTCACCTCAATGTAATGTTGTGATTAAAAAAAGAGAGTTTTTTGCGTTTCATTTTTTTTAATTCATTACTTAGCTTTATCTCGTAAAAAAAATTTTAGTTTATCACTTGTAAGAATCTTGTCTAACTTTAGAAAAAAATACTACATTACCTTCAAAAATACTTTAAATAAATCATCTGTTTTCTGCCTATAATCTAGTCATCAAATCATAGGACACTAATAAATAGCTAAAAAAATATTTCCAGTTCCATAACTGCGAATTTATATATGCTCATCTTTGTGTATTTTGCATTTTCGCGCGTTTCGTTTGCGCATCTCCGCGCACTCAGCGCAGGTATTTTTCTTTAACTTGTTGCTCTGCTGAACGATCCATAAATTTTCTATCGTTGCCATGGATACTATATGTAGCTCACTTCATTGGTTATTTCCTGTATTTATAATAACCAGGTGCAAGGGCCATATACGTTCAATTGGGTCTCTGAAACAAACACGCGTGCTGTAACACATCTGTCAAGAGGAAAATTTCATTCACAAGGTGTTGTTGTCACGTTTAGTAAAGGTGCTCTCTGTGAAAATATTGTTTTTTTATTGGTTACTTAAGCGGAATAACAGTGAGTATGTTATTTTATTATAGCGATAACATTTCCGATGTAATTAATGTAAAAAACTATTATAAAAATGCTTTTATATGTGCTTGATAATGATTTTTAATATTTATTATATACCATATTGATAAAAGAAAGTTTCTAAACACATAATAACGTGAATATGCATTTATTTGTAACAAATAATTGATAGATTTGCAATAAATATTATCTTCGCGCTACGCGACATCTCATTGGCAGAATAATTGATTTTCTGCGTCGTGACACAAAGCAATGCATTACGCGCTTGCATTTGATGGATGCGCGAAATTGTATTGACCTATTTACCTTTATGGAGCCTTGTAATGTATTAAATAAGGATGCCTTGTAGTTCTAATACATTGTAAATATAAATCAAAGTGTCAATGCAAGTAAAATTGCTTTTTTTAAATGCAAAAGCTTAGCTGCTACAATAATCGGTTCTACCAGCAACAGAAACATTTAAAATAAGCATTAAATGGTATTCTAAAGGTGTGTTCAGTAATGAGGACAATTCTAGGCTTCTTTTCTTTAAAAAAAAATGGGTTGAGAAAGGTCATGGTTGCAATAGTATATAGCAGAGAGAATGGTATTGTGCAATGCTGGATAGAAAAGGTACAAATCATTGTTTACATATCTTCTTTTTTGTCCATTTATATAAATCAACTCATCAGCATTTTATTTTATTGGAAATGTCTTTGAACAGCGTTCATTAACTTCAAAATAGTTGACAATGTTTGCTAATGTATTCTATTAAAAATCTGTCTGTAAAGTAAAATAAAAGGATGATGATGTATTTTTGTATAAACCTTTCAATAATGAAATATAATTGAAATATATTAATAAAGAAAACATACAGGACCACATATAAGAAAAATTTATTAATATAAAATGCAATACGCTACATAAGACGACTCGCCGCAGCAAGTCACGTTTGTCATACAATTCCACAAAGTACACATCGGAAACTAAATACGAGAACATAAAGACATACGTATAGACGTTTATTAATAGTAAATTTATTAGTGAAATTAGACAAATGACGGTATATACAATAGCACGACTGAGAAACATTAAGAGCCGGTTCGTTTCTACAAATTACAATTCTGAGATACATTTCAATAATGGCTTATCATCTCTGTTCTTTTGTTTCTTTCAAACAATTAATATAGTATATTAAATATATAAAGTTACATCAATTCCAAAGCTACTTGTGTAATTAATTTATACCGCGACATATATTCTGTAGAAAAAAAAAAGAAAACTCGAAAAACAAAACGGCTTTTCGAAATCAAAATGACAGGTTTTTAATTATGATATTTTTAAGAAATAAATGTATTGGGAAAGTGATAAACAATTTCAATTTGATACAATATTTTAGACATAGACATTTATATTATTACACGTATATTTAAATTACTAACAGTTACACAAATATAATTATGCAAATAGGGTAAATGACTGAAACAATTAAATGTCTGTATTTGTGCATAACCACATTACAATCTTAATTTACATGATTTTATTTAGATTAATCAATAAAGACATTTAAATACATCCCAAGTGTTTTCCATTAAATTTACTTAACATATGACTTATTGTAATACTTTAAATTTGTAAATTGATTAAAAAAATGACGTGGTTTTTTTTTCAGAGAGATAAATACACATTTAAAAATAACAATCCGGATTGTTTACAAACAATGTTATTATTAATCACAGATATTAGTGTTGATGAATGAACAACTATTTACTGGTTTTTATCTATACATACATGAATCATTGAGATTTCACAAATTTTAAAAACGCCTTAAATGGCATAAATTAAAAATAAAATGTCAAGTACCCTATTCAAATTTACTATTACTATTGATACTGACGTCACTATATTATACATACAGATGGTCGAACACGCAATCGTTTATATAGTCGAAAGCAATGAATTCGGGTCACCTAAATGTCTAAAGAAACCTAAAAATCTTGGAAACCAGGAAAGATAGCTTCATCAAATAAACGGTATACAATAGACAATATAATACTTCTTAAATAGAAGTAATAAAATTTTTAAATTACATTTAATGCATTAAAAATTACAAGACTTTTTTTGTAGAATTATTTATGCTCACTATTGATCAATATCAATTTGGTTTAAATTATTCATTCCAAGTTTACAGATATTTTTAAGTGACTCGGGTTTATTGCTCACGAGTATATCATATATTACAAGATATAAATAAAATATGTCTTGATTTCAAATATATACGATGCACGTTCAACCGTCCGTTTGTAGAACAGTAGTAAACCTTGTCCGTACATCAACCTACCGAGATAGAAGCACAATGGAATGTACTGATTAAGTAAACTTATTAATATTTAATAAAAAAAAAATGCAATTTCAACACTGATAAATCTGTGTATTGCACTGTATATATTGCAAAGAAACAATATAATAAATAATACTTCACATGGAAATAATTACACATGTGTTTATAATCATATCGTCTTATACGCTAATTAATTGAAGAAAAAAATCTCTTAAACAATAAACTTGTAATATAACACATTCTCATAGATTGGCGAATGCACGAAGGAGGTTATTCCTTCGTTAGTGTTTTATGCACAGAGGTTTTATATCATTGAATCCTCTTTTATCAGATCGACTGCTTGGCCAGTGTTTTTATAAACATTCAACGATAATGATAGACTTGCTGTTCTCAATAATTCAAAATTCAAAAATTATTTAAAACCAAATTTTTTTTTTATTTGACTAAAATAGTTTTATGCTATTTTTCTTCACGTTAACTTCCTGTGTCGAATTACACGTTCTTTTGTTAGTTTAATTTTCTTTTTAAAAGGATTACAATGTTATATGGCCATAGAAATGTAGCATAAATTAGTTGTAAGTTGATATATTTGTACAATAAAAAAAAAGTAGTTTTGTGCTTAAATCGTTAAAAAAATTAATTAAAAAGCGCATATTGATAGCAAGCCAGTTCATTTCCAAAAGCATTAATAATTGTCATTTAAACATACTTTCAATTTTTTTCCATTTAAATAGACATTCAACAGTGATAAAAAAAATGATAAAACAATAAATTAGAATTGAAATAATTGTTCTTTTAACATACTTAAATAGTTTAAAAAAAAAAGACCTTGAATCGTTCTTATAACAGAACTTTCTGATGGTGATGATTAGGGCATTTTTAATAAACTAAGAAACTTGGTAGCTAATGCGTGCTTCTACAGTTCAGTAGGTTCATACGTTTACTAAATACAGGTTGATTCTTTACCACACAGCCGCAACTTTTATATCAAAATTTTGCTAACACATTAATTAATTATAATTTTATATAATTTTACATATTTATATATGATAAACGCCAATAATTATTTTTAATATAATGTTTTTGCTACTCATCTACTGACATGCAGTTAGCCCAAGTGCACAAGAATGTATAATATATATTTGACATCTAACCACATCTATATACCTTGAAGCACAAGTATACACGAACATTTCAATAATTTTTCTATATATCATATATTAACTATTAAATTTAAATTACTACATACATATAGTTTGAATAAACTTATGAATCACATTTTAAATATTTCTTAAAATTACGTTTTCAGATTATTTAACAAGCGAATAATGCCTTATTCATAATACAAACAATGAATTATAAATTAAAAATTATCAGTTAAGATAGATCAGTTCTAGATGTACAATTTAAATGTTTTTTTTTTATTAATTCATTTATAAAATAATTCCATGTGATTAAATGTGATAATTCCCTAAACATATATATTTCTAAATAATAAGCTAATGCCTGTCATAAATGTTTTTTCTAATCATATTGTTAGTTGTATTATGAATAAGGTTGTTAAGTAATATAAATAAATGTTCAAATAAAAAACTGCTACTAACATGAAGATTAGATTGAATACAAATACGATCATATTAACGGTTATTATATTTAACTAAAACTATATTTATGTATATATGAATGTTCCACAACTTTTATGTATATCTGTACATAACGTAACATGACTCTTTTGACATAAAGTCCTACTTGGATATAACAACCAATACATATAATTAGTACATATTAAATAATTTGTAGATATTCAGGTAGGAAATAAATGAGTACTTATATTTAGGAACCAGACGATTATTTTGTATTTCATTCAGTTTTATATATATATATATTTAAACATGCTAATTTCTTTTACATCGCCTAAACACTTGTCATCTATAAAGACATTTTATACAGTTATAAAAACTTGATCAATTGAAATATTTAGATTCGAAAAAATTCTAAACAATTGTGTTAAAAATCTTTTCCTATTTTGTTTCATTTTATACCTAAAATATTGAGAGTGCATTTGGCAATTTAGTGCACACGAATTTTCTATGCGTATTCATACTGAAAATTTTAAAGGGCCTATTAATTACGTTACTCCATTTAACTTGGCCACAAGTCCCGAGAAAGTTTAATGTTAAAATTTTGTCAAATTCGGGAAGACAGCAACATTGGCCCCCGACTTGTCTAGAATTAACTCGAGCACGAAGATTCGATCAATGAAATGTCTCCTACCACAACAGTCACCAAAGAAACCTCACCTCATTTATTAATTAGTCAGTAAACAGTCGTTGTACTTACATTATAAATTAATAGGAAAACGCATCGAAAATAACATCGGGAGATTGATACTTATTTATGCCAAAATTTTGCTATAATGTTGAGCCCGTTTTGAAAACACTATTATTACAACACCCTGTATCCACAAAGTCTTTCACTTTGTCGTTGTGAAGCAAAGCCGTAGTTCTATTAATTCACATTGGTGTTTCTTGAAATGTTATTTTTTTTTCTTGTGTAATGAATGAATGTAAGGGTTTGCTGTAACTTCGATGTCAAATTGTTTTAATGTTTTATGGTAATCATGTATGTATCAATAGTTGTTGTCTAGAGCTGTGATAAGACTTCAATACGACGTCAATATTAACATCGAATCTACAATGAAGCTGAACCTTAGACTTATACTTCGAATAAAAAATAGCGACTGTGTTTCAGAATCAACTTGTCAATAAAATTATGTTTATAAACGCCTCTACACACTTAGCTTTTGTGAATTCAATATATATATATTATTGTTCGCGCCTAAATGGTGCTGTTGTCAAACCGTGAGACTTGTGCCCTCACCTACGTATCCCGCGCCGCACGGCACCGCCCCCACGTTTGTCGAGGCAACAAGCCATGTGCTCGCGCATCGCGACAGTGAAAATACAAGAGCGAGCGCCTCAACAACTCAATAAATTGCCGCTCAATTACAATCAATCGTCGTAAATATTAAATAAAGATTTATAGCAAACCATTATTATTATATATATTATACGGTTACGTATTCAATATCCGCGTGTGTAAAGGCGTACGAGCTAAAATCTAAATGAGAGCCCGCAGTGAGCGACAAATAAGCAGATATTTCCTTACAGATACAATAAAACCGTAAGGCACACCGCGGGGCTCACACCGTCGGAATGAAAGAGTAAAAAGACAGCTTAAAGTAAATACATTGCTTACATCGATACCTTAAAAATAAACACAGTACAAAATAAAGATACAAGTTCTTGTCGATATTTCGAAACAGTCTGCGGCAGAGGTGGTATCTCAATTTGGCGTCATGTGTGATGATTAAATGTCGCTAAAGTTCTATTGATAAATTAAATATTTTGCCATTGACTGTTTCGAAACATCGGCAAAACATCAGGTAACGCGACGCACATCCTACTAAGCTTAAAACTAAGGTTGTGCTGGGCGTCGGTGGGAATATCTGCCGAACATCCCGCGTTTCAATAAATAATATGTCACGTGATGTGAAATGCGATGTGACGTAGGGCGCGCACGCGACTCGAGCCGTGGCCTGCCGCGCGCTGTGCCCGCACCGTCCCGCACGTCGACCGCTACGATAACGATGGCACAACTTTCGGCGCACGGCCGCTTTGCGACCGCGCCACATAAAAACAAAACCTCTCTGTACACAAAGCTTACAAAATCTTTTACACAATAAACAACGGCAAATATAAAATGTTTTCATATTGCAACAAAGTACCGCAACGATAGAGGCCAAAACATCAAAGAGTTTAAACTTTTTTGACGATAAAAATCAATAAAAAAGGAATTAAAAATAACTTTAAAGCATTAGGTGCAATGAGTGTTGACTCGGCTACAGATCGTAGCGATATTCTTTGGCTTGCAACGCTCTGTGAACACATCCATCCCCAGGGGCGCGCGCTACATAGACCGCGTTAACCTAAACGAACGTCAAACGAGCACACATCATTCAATTAAAACAGATCACAAACCACAACAAACGTAATCGTCCTGAGAAACAAAATGGCGCGCGCCGGAGTATTACGCTGAAACAAACATAAGTTGGAATCGCTTGTGAGTCGGCTAAATGTTGTCGCGCCTGGGGAGTGGCAGGTCGGTTAGCTAACTACGTGTGGCGCTTTGCGTGGAGCGCGAGGTGATCGGAGCGGGAGAAGCAGCGCTCGCAGTGGCGGCAGCGGAAGGGTTTCGCGCCCGTGTGCTTGCGATAGTGTCTGGTCAACTCGTCGGACCGGGCGAAGCGCCACTCACAACCTTCCCACGAACACTTGTACGGCTTCTCACCTGAAACCACAAACGCGGGGTTCGTTAAAAGACGTAAAGACTTAGGAGTTACGCTCGATGACACTCATTCATCTCTGAAACAAAACATTCTTGCTTTAATAATCATTATGTTATACTGTGAAACAATTTTCAATAATGATAATTTGAACGATCTTTGTTAATCAAATATAATTTGAGTTGAATCCGAGCACAGCTCTGTCAGAATCTATCGTGTTAACACGTGGTATCGTCCGGTTCATGCTCCCCTCTCGTATGTAATGACCGACTATCATATTTTTATTTCGTGGTATTTTTAACTCGGATGCCGCACGGCGTTTTATTTCCCAGATAAAATGAGAGCGGCAGTAGCTAACCACGTACGTGTGGTACCACCATTACAAGCGACAACTGCCGCGAAAACATATTTTTCTAATTTATTTTGCGCACGCGAGTAATCGACTTTTGTTTTTTATACAGCGATACGTGGACCAATGATTCATTTCATTGTCGACATTCCGGCACAACATCGTGTGTAAACATGAAACGATTTTAATTCACACGAATAAATTATTCAATTTATTTTGGTTTCATTGCTGTTATTGATCACAGTCGAAAGAATATCTGTGTCACGGAAATTAATATAATATACGGATTGAAATATGTAAAGTGTTATTTTATTTATTTCTTCGTTTTTTATTATACGTTGACAAACGAGTAAGTGGTCAAAGCAAAATGAATTAAACAAAACTGGGAAACAACATAGACATCCGTCTGTCTTCTGTTTATGGTATTGTGCTAGTATTATACATTTTACAACATTACAATTGTTATTAAAATAAAATGAACTGTACATTGTTACTTGTAAGAACGTAGTGGACAGGAAGCACTAACAAAATAGGCGATGTACGGCATTTGATGTTGGATCAAAGAGCGTTCAGAGAACAAAATGGATTATTATAAACTAACATTTATTGATTGACTACAGTCTTCTAAAAGAGTATCCTAACCTTGATACTTCTATTAAAGATATCTTCATTCGATAGCTACTAAAATACGTAGGAATTAAAAAACCAATTGATTCAAAACGTACACTCGTATAGTACAAATAATTGAAAAATAGTTGTACATACATATTTAAAATCATTTTATGTTGTAACCTCGTGTCCGGTTGTTCGGGATTAAACTGTATTTCTATAAGCAATTAAACGACAAATGGCTTCATTATATAAATTTAACATAAATGTGATTTCTATTGCGGAATATGCTAAATGTTATCTGTATTGAAATTAACTTAATTACTGTTACATGCTATAATCTATCGTTATGCCAAATTTCATCCCGATCATATCAATCGTGACATCAATACATTGAAAATTTCACATTTCCATTTAAAATTTAACAAATAAAGTAAATGACGAATGCAATAAATTCTTATTTGTTTTACATCGTTCCGCTTCGCAAAATAAATGCCATTACTATCGACATTATAAAGAATGGAAAATTCTGTTTATTAAGTATTCACGATGTTGACCCGTTTCAAAAGCTTTCATCTCTCAGTTCGATGGCGTGTTTGCTTACCGATGTTATAGGAAATCTGTTAACATAATTTTGACCTACTTTTCTACAAACTGACTAAGAATTATCAACATTTATCTATTGTCTACTTGATATTTCAGAACATACAGATCATTCTACTTCCTTTAATATTGGCAACGTAGAGAAGATTTCTGAGGCAAGATCAGCGACGGAGTCTCACTTTATATCCAAAACAAGTGATAGAACGTGTAGAACATTTCACGCTGTTGCTTGTTCGTGGATTTACGGTGATTCTCGAAATACCACAAGGGAGGCTGCGCTACAATACTTAAGAAGCTTAGTGGAAGAACGTAGAAGATGAGGAACTAGCATCGCCAACAGCATAGCCTAATTGTTATGGGTACAGACTACCGATCTAGCGTTCGTGGCTTCACAGCCCACCATTCAACTATTGTAACCATATTCTAACACATGCTTTTTCACGTTCACTATGAAATATTAAAAGAAATGTTAGTAAATTAACAAAAATCTGCTATAAATATTTTTGCTATAAAAAAAAACTAATACACTCCATGTCATTAGTCTTGCATGAAATCATTGATGACACTGGAAATGTTGAAATTGTTACTATGGTTGTAGTATAAAAACCTACCCGTATGCGTCCTCTTATGCGCTTTTAGATGCGAGCTTTTAGTGTAGACTTTGTCGCAGGCCGGGAACTCGCAACGATGGACACGGCGGCGCGGATCAGTCGCGGGCGCGGGGGTGGCGACCTGACGGGCTACCGGCGGCCGTCGGCTCGGCGCGGGGCACACAGGCTCTTCTGAAAACCGAGATGATATGGTAAGAATACACACAATCGTAGATATGCAGATATTTAAAAATAGAAGCTTAATAAGGCAAATGATGACGTGACCGTGGCCTATATCGGCAACAAGGCAGATGTCAATGATAGATAGAAAATGGGACATACTGAATAAGAATCCATACTGCACCTATCCATCGTTTGTTCCATAATGAGATAGAGAACAAGTCTTGGGAATTAACTAGATGGGAAAATACTCACCTTCATAAAGTTGCTTAGAGATAGATTTGTATATCGGTGTATATTGCTATTATTAATATCATAAATTTGATATTAATTTTCAAACGTTTTAAAGATTTTTAATAATTTTATTTCTATATTTTAAGTTGTGTACCAGGTATCCATTCGTTCTAACCATAGAGTGTGGAGAGGCTTCAATATCTCATTTTATTCAATATGGAATGCAATATACTTCGGTTACTTTATTGAAGAATTTGAAAAAAGAATTCCGATAACGCCAATGGGGACGTAATAGTGTCTTTTGTTTTGTTAACCGTACTGGTTTTAGCATTGACACAGTAGCAATATACGCTAAGAATACTAGTAAATACTTTCTAAGTATTAAAATATGACCTATGCTATTTGAACATATATCCAACATATTGTAAATATTTTATTTAGTACTACGGTATAATCACTTAGCTAAATACTTTCCACAAATTTATAGTTCATCATAATTATTAAACGAGTATTCTTTATTCACCAAGACGCGGTAACTTTTAAATACTTCGACTCGTAAATGGCTGTATGTATTAAGGTAAATAAGATAAATTGAAAATTAAAGTATTTATCGCAAAGACCCAGTAACCCAAAAAGATTGACCTAGTGGCATTGCAATGTATAAACATTTCAAAGTTTCATACGAGCACACGATCTCACTTTAAAATTGTTGTTTGCGAATTTCGAAATGGAAATGAAAATCAACAATTTTTCAAACACAAAAATGTATAAGTGAAATAAATCGACGACTAACTAACTAAACAAGCGATTTAAATCTAGGCTAGTTTGAGTAACACACGAACATTGAGAGAAATGCAAGTCAGGAGTTTTAAATAAGGACATTTATTGACCTACATGAAAATATCATGAATACTGGCATAGTTCACAAAATTGTTTAATATCAGTGTCAGCATTCATTGTATGCTACCTATTCTTCAACGTAGATTGTCAGTATATTTCAGTAGTTTCATACAAAATTAGAACCGAATTATCTGTCTTCAAACATATCAAAGAAAATGTTGATTTAAAGGTTAAGAAGCGTGAAAGGTTAGGAAAATTACGTATTGAATAGATAACCTTTTCGATACAAGTAAATTGCTTCAAGACGCCTTCTACTTTTAGCATTACCAAGGGCCCCTAATTTATCGTTAATGTCTAGCCTTGACTAAGAATTCATATTGTTTTTTTATAATATTTGTAAAATCTTAATACTAGCATATTTATTACTTTATCTTTATAGATTAACTTCCCGAACAATTAGTTCCTAATTATTTAGATCAATATTTAAATAAATTTATTTAGTTATGTCATTATATATAACAGGACCCGTATAATAAATTTAATAGTGCGGACATCGCGATCGACCAACGCCCCTCCTTTCCTTGGGTTTGGGCAAAAAGAACTAAACTGTACCAGAATTCGTTCTATATACCTTGCAGCCAAAGCTATATACAGACTTTTGGCATAATACACCATAGTTTATCTTACTTTTTTATTGTCTTGTCTATTTCTTTACGTTAAAAACTATTTACACAAACAAAGCGTTTACAATTTTCTCAGTTGATATATATATTTAGACAATCGTTTCTGCTTCTTATAAGGTAAATTATGTTCTCAATTTCCTGATTTTTTTAAATTGAAACTATGTCACATGAGTCACAAAAGAATTATTTACAAATCGTGTAATATTGCTGCGTCAAAATATAAGTTTTATATTGCGTTTGAGTAACAGACTCATTTTCAAATACAATAGTGCTATGAAAGGTCGACAGTCTGTGTCTAAAATCGATTGCCACAAGTTCACTGATACGGTAGACGTCTAAGCTTGAAAGAAAGTGGAAAGTAGTAATGAAATTTGTAAAAGATACTTAACATTGTCACAGAGAGTTATAGTCTCTATGCTTTGTACTGTCACATAAATATTTGCATCGGAGCGCGTTTGTCACAACAGAGAGGGGATATTACCGATAATAGTTTATGTAGTTGGCGGAACTTATGTCATACAGCACAATTGACTATTAAGTATAATAAACGGATATCTCGGAACCATTGAATCAACAGCGCCAATAGCCTGATGGTTAAGAGTATGAATATCCGATCAAGTCGTCGTGAGTTCGAATCCGCAATTCGATTATTATTGTGGACCATATCTTAGCATAAGCCTAGAGCTTCGTTGGAGTGGTAAAAGATATATTAGTGAATTAACAAAAATATGCTAAAATTTTACCAAAAAAAATGTTTGAATATTGTAATTCGAAAACAGTTTATTTGTAGACGAAATTCTTTTGCATCAAAAATGAGTTCAATTGTACTATGAGACTAATGTTGCCTGATCATATAAATGTTCAGTGATGCTGTTAATACCAATATATCGAGGAATTTTAATCTTACTATAACGGCATGATCGGGTTAAGAAAATTATTGGGTGGAAATTAATTAGTTTTCTGACCTCTAGGTTCGTCGGAATCGCTCTGAGGTTCAGTCTTCACCACGGTGACGGTAAACACCCTCTGGGTGGGTGATGACTGCGGCGAAGGGGGGGAGGCGGTCTCCGACCTCGCCCACTCCTCCTCCTGGGCTGGCTCCCGGATAAGGATTTCAAGGCCGAGTTTATTAACATCGATACTAACAGCTTAAATTACATC
>JAODUI010000025.1:4395584-4411200 GCA_027563995.1 Papilio gigon
CCCAACCGTGGCCTCCACTCCAGCAATTTCCTGCCCCACCTGGCGTCGCTGGCCCGACAGATGTGACCGGCCCATTGCATTTTAAATTCTTTAGCGAACAAAAAATATTGTTTTTAACAAATTCATTATAGCTCTGTCTCCTGTCCTTTCAATTAATTTTAAATTGGATAACAAAAAATAACGTGAGAAGACGTGTATTGAAAATTCTATTTAAAAATTTGAAAGAACTATTTGCGCGTGAATAACTCGATAGCATTTAAGTGGGAGATTATTAAGACCTGTATAAAAATGTTTCGCTGAATATAAAAGAAATATAACTTTAATAAAAAAAGAATAACAAAAAAGAGCTCTAATTATGCAATAGCAAGTTGTTTCATTTACAAAAGAAAGCTGGTGAGAGGAATCGAGTACTGATACTTGAAAATAAAATTGGGTTACAGAACCAAAAACCAGTGTAAACCATTCAAGTACTAAGCCAAAATTGTCATTTTATATTTTTAAAGTAAAGCTGAATTCTCGTCCTAAAAACGTAGCAAACGAAAAACCGTGATCGATATAACACAGTTATTACACGACTTCCTGTGTATTCCGAAAACGAGTTGGGTTCGGGAACGATTTATTAAAGCCCTTTGGTCACAAACTTCAAACCTGTACGTTGGTACGTACGTTAGTTTTTCAATATTCATTTTAATTACTTACATAACTACTTCCTGGGATTTCAGCGGTTGTCCAATTTGAGTAGAGTGTGCAGTATCAGAAATTGATCGTACGTAATTTTAGACGGCAACGAGTAGATTGCAAGGAAATAGCTTCAACCGACTTTCTGTTAATGAATTGAAACGTACGTTTTTTTTTTTAATTTTGTTGACTTTCTAGGTCAACAGGTACAAGGACTTTGTTCACAATCAGTTGAATATTAAACTGTGGGTTCTGAATTTGACACAGAATAAGGCATCTCGGTGACAATTGCTTTGCATTTCTCATCTCAAGTCTCCGAAGTGAATCCTTCACACACATTGTATATGACTGTTTAATACATATTAGTTTAACCATGTACTCTTAAGCTAGTAGACAAGTAGAAAATAACTAGCCTAGTTATTTATATAAGTGTATTTTACCTACTTACAGCTGTTAATGATTCTCGGGAGCTTTTATTTATTTTTCTATATTAATCATTACAAACTGTGTATAGCCAATATACCTTTATTACAGAAAAAAATATGAACGTCAGTTTTGTAAGAATCTATCTAAATGATTATAAAAAAAAACCTTCGCCATACTAATATGAATATTAGTACAGGCGTAGATAAACTTTAAAATATTTTATTAAAGTCAAATCCACAATATCCTTTTGATTATATAAATGGAAATGAATAAAACAAAATGGGACGAATTAACATTTCACACTATCTAGCAAATGTCTAGTATGTAATAGAGTGCTTTTGTCTGTCGTTCGTCGCGCGTAATTTAATACTGCGGAACTAACTCTAATTGTGTCAAACGTCGAATTACTATTAGCCACATCACTGACACAATAAAATCACCCTTTGTCTGCCCACAGTTGGACATAGGCCTTCCTTAATGACTTCCACAGTATGCGCTTCTTCAGTGACTTTCCGACGTCCGCGCTAAATCGTCGTTTTCGGATGGAGGACGTCTCACACCTCCCGAACCGTATACGATTATCATAAAATATGTTTTAATACTTACATAGGACCTATATATAGGACGGTAAACAAAAGAAAAATTCATCCAATAAATGCCCAGGACTATCGCAAATGCGTCCGAAGCCTGTAAGGATTACGTCCAATTAATGTAAAGGTCGATTTATGAACACTGCTGAATGAAAGTTTAATTATTTGGATAATTGAAACTGAGTCGTATCAATACAATCATGATGCTACGATTTTGAAATGAAATAGTTATTGACATGAATATGGATGCAACTCGATTGCTGTATTGTGATTTAATTTGTTTGAAACTTTTTTTTTATATGCGCATAGATATTCTCAGAAAATTAAATCTTACCGATTATTAAAACGACAAAATTTTTGCTGGAATACTATAAATAGTATTTACTACGTTATTACTTTTTAATAATTATAAAAAAAAATCATATTAATTATGCTTATGTATTTTAGGCGGCATTTTTATATCAAAAGGGAGGTTACAAGAAATAATAGTAACGTAACGCACTCATTAAAATATACTATTTAAGAATAGAATTTGTTAAATTATTAGTGTTAAAGTTCTTTCAATCTAATATCCGATGTGCAACGTAATAATCGCTAAAATATTTAGTTTAACCCTATAATGAAGTTCATTTTACAACGGCCTAGTTTAAATTCATTAACTATAGGTACAGTGCTCGGGAATACGAGTAATTCAGAGCGTCCGCAAAGTTCTTTTCTTTTTTGCGTTATAAAAGTACAGTCGAGAATAAAATAAACTTGTTACATAGGCGCTCAGCTACAGTACAATGCCGAGAAAACACTTTAACGTTTACAATTCCCATTAATGTATTTTTCAACATAAAAGTAGGCAAATATACTTCGATAATGAAGATTAAGTATATTAACTTCAATTTACTTATTCCTGCAACTCTACTAAATTTATTTTAAAAAATTAAGATTAATTAAAAAAATTGCAATGAAGCGTAAAAGTTAATGTGTCATCTATTAAATACATAAGTAACTTTAAAATTAAAACTGGTTTTAATGATATGTTGCCAAGGATTGCGTTTGAGAGTACTCCAGCGACCGACTTTCAGCGTTTACGTACTAAACTTGGCCTGATTTAAATTAACACGGACCGATAGCTGTGACGTCACTGATGCGAAAAGGCCTGCCACTGCGCCTGCTAACCCGTTTGCTCAGCGTACCGACTAAGGCGGACAATTCCCACGGAATGCTCTACAGTATCATTCATCCAGATCATTGGTCAATATGTACAAAACTTGTGAACTGAAACTGAATATATACCGATCGTCAAATGTTTCTTATATTTATAATTCGAAAATCAAACTTCCATTTTTTTTTTCAAATAAAAAGTATGTCAGTTTCGATCTTGCCAGTTACAATGGTATGATTTTTTTTTTAATTTTCTTTTTATTAAATAGTATATGAACAGCTCAATTTCAGATTTATTTACACACTATGTAATTACAATTCGACTAAGGAGTGATCGACGTGTTAATTTAAAATCAGTAGACCGTTCTGTTTGATTTTCCAAAATACATTCAAATAAATTGTCACAAATTGCGTCGATATATCGAAATTTAAAACGTGGGCGGATAAAAGCTAACAAACGCGCAAGTGTCCCGAGTAACATTCGTTAATGAAAATGTCTGGTGAAGTTAATTAAGTTTAACTATAGTGTTGTTTTTTATATAATAAAAGGGAGCAAACGGCAAATTATTCGATCCGGCGGCCATGGACATCAGCAACACCATGTCCACGAAGATACATTCCCGGCCTTTAAGGGAAACCTACGCTCTGTTCATGAAAGACTAAGTCGTAACTGTTTGGAAACACCGCCGAGGACCGAGTATTCCACAACGCGGCTACACGAGGTAGGAAGTTACGTTGTGTAAACATATTGAATGCATGTACCAGTTGGTCATGGATTAGACTATACATTTCTCTTTTGTTAAAAATTTAGAAAAGACTGTATAAACGGACCTCAATTAGATCGGTCAAGTTCTACAGCATGTCGAGAAAGTGAACAAGTCTACAAGACTAATATGTTCAGAGATGAGACCTATTTTATGCACGTTAGAAAGCAGTCACATTTTAATGTTAAAATCTTTTTGTTAATTCAATGTATAGAATTACTAGTTTCTATTTAAATAATTATCTATCTTCTATCCGTTACTAAGTCATTATGCGTGAGCAGTAGATTTATTTTAAAATACGTGTTGCCAGTTATTTAACAAAAAATATATGGACACAGATGATAACATTTTTTTTTTCTAAAATGAAGTGAGACCATTTTATATGTATTGTTTGACATTTGTTGCATATTTAGAAGTTTTTCTATATATCAACGATTCTATATCAAAATGTAGATAGATTTATTTATTACATTGAAATCAGACGATAAAGCCTTTCTGAATAATACATTTTATAGTTTGTGACATTGTGGAAATGCAACGAAAATACTCGGCGGTATTTCTATCGATTCAAGCTTCCATAATCGGAAACAATACCTTCAAGCGAGACAAGATGAAACGGCAAATGCTATTTCCTGTTTCCTTGTAAAAGCACGAACTTCGGTAAGTCCTGCGATTTACCGGTGGAACCTTAGACTAACCAACGTGTTAAAGTGAATATTTGAAGATGTAAAATGTTATTTCAATTTAGACGTTAACCTTAAAATAAGAAGACGAATTACACTAAGGTTTTTGATACGATTTTACGCAAAAAAATAAAGATAATATAATTTTTTCATCATCATCATCGGCCCTTGTCTACCCACTGCTGGACTGTCTTTTCTAAAGACTTCCACAGTATTCTAATTCTATCATATCGGCCAAGGACTGACCACTGTGGTCGTCTTTGGGGCATGCCTACGCTCAGTAGTGGGTGAGATGTGGTTGATCTGATCACAATAAGAACATGAACCAAAAGTGGCCAAGGTTTCACACGTCTCTATTTTTCACATACCGAGAACTTCTCCCCATATTTAATTAATGTTCGTAACTATTGCTACTATAAAGCTTATGTACATAACCTTTAAACGACCTATACAATATATAGCTCAGGTATTGATGACTAGATGCTTGACGTTATCATTAAAAGAACACAATATCAGGTCCTGTTAAATGAAAAAAATACAAAAGATACACAGAACAAAATGCATAGGAAGTTTGCGAGTTCAGAAACGACCGCTGACAGAGATTTATAGAATAGTGCATACTGTGCCGTCCCTCCATAGGGAAAAGAGCAAGTTGATGATGATGATGGTGATGACAGATAGAAGAGGTAGTATTAAAACAACATTAAAAATGTTTACGTCACGGTTATACACGTGTATTCTATTCTTAATATGGCTGCATTATATATTACTATCTGAACATAATAGTACATAAAGGTAATGTTAAGTAAGGTAATGAATTTGCCAATACATTCTTTTATAAAAGAAAAATGTTTCTTTCATTTTTTAATACTCTCTCAAATGGCGAACCGCTGTGGTTCCTCTGGTATTGTCATAGATGTCCACGCGCGTCGATGATCACCTTGTGATCCCGCTCGATTGCTCACTTTTCTTATTATTATTTAAAAAAGGAAACGTACTTAGTTATTTTTAAACTGGCTATAAAGTTTGACAATCTCAACAATTAATCTTTGCTATTCATGGAACAGTTACAGAATAGAAACTTCCTACTTACATGTAACCATATTGTGGTTGCGGTACGGATGCTGTTTAGGTGCCCGTATAGAAAGTTTCCTTTGTGGACGACAGTTTAATGATTTAAAGCGCTTAATGTTTATGGTCTTGTGATAGACTACGTTCACCGCAAGTGCTTTAGCGCGACAAAGGTCGAATGAAGAATAATATAATGACATCATATGCTGTTGATTTTTACTGAAGTGACTAATTTATATTGAAGTTAGATACGTGTAAAGTCATTCTATACATCACATATTCTTTTATCAAACGATAATAGTTATACGTCGTAATAGATTCGATTCGAAGTGGTCGATTTTATTTTTATTTTTTATTAGCAATACGTCCGAGTGAACAACGTAAATATTCTTGCAAGATACTCTTTGTGTCGACTCGAGTATGCGCCTTTGTTATACCAAAAATATTATAAAACAAGCATCTCATTTGACCTTTGTATAAAAATTCCATTTCGAAGTTATTATATGAATATGAAGAAGGATTTAAAAGTAATATTATTCTGTTCGCGTAAGGACGGCGCACAATGGAAGAGTTATGCTAGTTTCCCACGAGTGCATAACAGTAGAGCAGGACAGCTGAGTGCTGCTATTGTTTACTATATCAAAACAGTAGTGTTCTGCATTGGCATGTGTGTTCAAACAGTCTTACTGCACTAGTACAGTGCCTGATTGTTTTACCATGGTGTGAAACTAGCATTACGAGCGTGAATCATTGTCTGACGCTGAAAGTAGGTAAAAATCATCTAGAGGCACGTGCCGGTGACAGTGCTTACATTAACTACTCTATAAGTATGAAAGATGTTGAAAAACGAGCTCCATATTGTGAGTTTGCCTTGAGAAAGTCCTCTAAATTATTTAAACTAGTTCCAAATACTTTGAAATACAGTTTTTTTGCGTTATAACAGTAACTGTGGCCGTGTTTGTTTGCTGCAGATATTAAAAAAAAAATAGGAATTTATCAAATGAGATTATAGACACGATCTCAGATGCAAAATTTAATATCATTTATACAAGAAAGTAACTACATTTTTACGTGAGAAGATTCGTACGTTTTTAAATTTTAGTATGGCATCGATTACAAAGACGCTGAACAGAATTTAGTTGTTTTGACGTATCGTTGTATTCAGATTTTATACAATTAGTATGGCTCTAAGTAATAAATAAGTATTGTTAATTCATTTAAGACACTTATGATATATTTGCAAAAATGCACTATAGCTTATACGTACCCGGCCCTAATTAATTCCGTTTGAGTCACCACATGACCTCCTCTCGGATGTACCGAACAGCTGTTGGGGTCACTGCTTGTAAGTTCAAATTAGCTTTAATAAAATCAGCTCGTGAATTTTAAAGGCATTTGTTATTAAATTGGTCACGAGGTATGAATCATTGTCCGCAGTCACATCGTGTGTAATCTGACCGCCCTGGAAGGTGAGTCGAGTCAACTGACAAAAAAGCAGTTCAGTTGTAACATCATAAAAATTAACATGTGATGCTAGGACACGTTATCTAAACAACCAATATCACACCAGTTACTGTGTCTTAAAATGTCTTTACCACTGAAAAAAACCTTTTTATAACTAAATAGCTTTAAAACAAGATTTAAACTTTCTTAAGTCTTGTTGGAAAAACATGTTTACAATATTATTTATGATAAACTTTTTCTACTCAATAAAAGTTTACAAACCGTAATAAATTATTTACTAAGATTACTTCTGCTTGCAATCTGCCGGGCTTGGTTGGATGGTGCTGGCTTACATTAATCTAATTGAACATGTGTACGTGATGTAACATGTGTGAATGGAAAGAGGAACATAAACTTGGATAGATATTATCTATACTGTATTATAATATAGACTTTATAGACTAGACTAGACTTTATAATCTAGACTTTATTCTCTGATCCATACATTTACATAGCACTATCACTATACTACGTATAAAAACGGCTTAACTCACGTGTAAATCGGTGTCAGTACCGACTAGTTTCGAGCCCATCCGTGGCTCATCTTCAGGGTGAGTGGGAACGGTACTATAGCGTGTTCGCGTATAGCGACGGCGCTCACTGCGAGCCGTTTTTAAGTAGTATAGTGAAATGTCTCACGAAAGTTTTAATAGTTTAAGCACTATCACTAATGTATAAAGTGAATAGAAAACTTTGTGTTACTTTTTCGAATAAAAATGAAATAGTAAATATCAAAATTAAATCGGAACATTGCCATAGTATCTACGGCCAGGCTGAAAACCAGAGCTGCCTACAAGCCGTGGGCAGCACAAGTTAAGCATTACCCTATGGGACAAAAGATGTTTTTTGTAGTGTTAAATTTTCTTGCCCAATAAACTATTTTAATTGATTTCTTTATTAAATACAAAACTTAACCAGTATACCGTAAACGCTATTTAAGGCTGTAATCCATAGATATTCTAATCGTAATTCACTTCCATTCAATTGTTACTTGATTGTAATCATCCATCCTGCCAAACTTTCGCTTTTATAATATCAGTATGAAGTTAACTTTGTAAAAAGGAATTATTCAAATTTATTTAAGCGTTTTTGTATTTAATTGACCTAACAATTAGTGTCACTTAAGAAATATAAACGTGAACGTACGAACACAAATACGAAAGAAGTAGAAAACAATTAGGACGGTCTAAATAAAAACGATTAAAAACGAAGCAACAGGTTTACGTAACAGTTTAACAAAATTTTAGCATGTTTAACAAAATTTTAGCATGTCTAACATACATTGCTTGTTTTTTACTTGATCATTTATTTTGTTCGATAAAGAGGACACGTTGTAAAAGACGTTGGCATTCATTTCCAAACAAACTTCTAACAGTCTTAAATATATATTGGTATAGTTACAGTTAAGGACACTACGATAAATTATAATGTACTGTTCCAAATTCAAATTGTCGCATTTGACAGAAGAGAGTCGCACATATAGTGGATGCATCCCCTTACTAAGCTCTCAATTCTCCGCCAAATCTTTCCTTGTAAGAAAACGGTGGGCGTCAATAATAACTTAGGTGTTCCCGCCGCTCATATGCCTGTTCTCTTATTAAAAAAAAGAAATAAAATCAGGCCTTCGGCACGCATACTCATCAGACAAAAAGCGGCATTTCTTTAATTTCACCGTCTTCTGTTTTGGAATATTACACCAACCGATTATCAACAACAGGTGTTGTACGCTCTAGCACTGCTATAGCAAATAAATGAAACTCTATTTTGTTTCTATATGAATAAAAAAAAACAATGTCAAAAAAGTTCATTTTATAAATACAAAGTATATAGTCAATGTTAAAGGAAATAATTATGCCACATTCTAGTTTGCGGCAGATGTGGAAATTTGACTGTACACCGTCATAATTACCGCGCTCCACGTTTCCTGTGACACATATACAAACTCAAAACAAACATCGCTGTCGTTTGTGTACCTAAAATTGTTCACATCGTTTGCATTAGATTCACAATTAATAAATGAACATCAACTTTTCTTTACACAAATAAAATTAACATAAAATTAGTCTTATAAATTAGTATTAACAAAATTCATCGACTTGGTAAAAGGTAAAATTGTTCATTTTGCTTTGATTTTAGACAGACAGGTCGTTCGCACTTACAACGTGAATATTATAATTAGTTAATCAGATGAGAATAATTTGATCAATAATGTTTCCGAATTTGACTAAATTCAACATGGTAAACTTCAAATGCTGACAAAAATCTTCCTTTCTCTATTTGTGTGCTATATTATAATTATTAAATGATTAATTTAAATGAGCCCATTTTTAGTAACTAAATTAAAACTTAAAGATTACTGCGATATAGGTAAACAGAGATAGCAATAGCGGGCAAGTTTTTCCAAGCTTTTTAGCACCCTATCCTGTGACGGTAAGAGGGTGGCATTTATAGTCGTACGTGGTACAAATTTCAGCGACTCGCTGTCAATTTTCAGTACAAAAACTCTCTACCTTGACAACCTTTATGATAAAAGCTTAAATATCGTCAACATCGAACGTCCCCTATTAAACAAAATACGTTCTAAAGAACTGTGATCACCTAAAGATGAAAACATTTTTAGTACTAAAGACATATTGCGTAAATGTGACGTCTAGGTATGTCGCTTATGAAACGCTGTTTTTTACCCTGACACTGGAGGTAAACCAGCCAAAGGACATGACGGCGGTCTGATGAAAATAGTACCGATTTTTTTA
The DNA here is from genome assembly GCA_027563995.1 of Papilio gigon. Lineage (NCBI taxonomy): Eukaryota > Metazoa > Arthropoda > Insecta > Lepidoptera > Papilionidae > Papilio > Papilio gigon. Next base: position 4,405,208 of record JAODUI010000025.1, read on the forward strand.
TAACTTAAATACCATATACTCAAAAGTAATCAAGATATTTTTATGACATATTTTTGCTGTAAATGGTATATAACGTGAGGTCAAATTCGCATTCGCTTGCAATTTACACCACAACAAAAATAAACTCTCCCCCTGACAGTTGGGTGTGGGTTGCCGTGTCAGGAAAGGGGTCAAGGATCGATTTTCAGGGAACACGCAGGACGTGTGTTGAAGTATTAGTATGGTCGAACCGACATTACGTTTAATTTAATCAAGTATTTTATATTACATGCGTTTAAATGTGTTGTGTGATTAAAAATAAATTTCTATATATACATAGTCATCTGCACCGGCGGCAGTAAATAATATTATGAAGTAAAAAAAAAATAATTAAAATGTAAATATTAGTTTATATAAATATATGACATGTACAGAATGTGACACTAATTGTTTTTTTTTTATTTAAATATAAATTTTCATATTAATGTCAACAAGTAAGTCCTAAAGTCTTAAACCGCATTACTTAAGCGTCGAGAGTGTTTTAAATACTTGAACTTCTTACAGTTTACTTCCGATAAGAACTTGCAGTAACTTTACTTAAGTACACGCGGACTCCGTACTTGACTTTCAGCATTTTGTATCTTTAATATTAAGTTCCAACATTCATAAAAAAGTAGAAAATATTATCTCGTTTATATTAAAGAAAACTCAAAGCAAATCAGAAAATTACTGAACGTAAATCATATGCATACAATAGATTCGAATCGATGGTACGTTCAATAGACGACTATACAAACATAAAGTCCGGAGTCTCATCGGGCAAACTCATAACAAAATGCCGATCGTATTCTAAATCCTTTTAAAATAACGTGAAACATATCGCTTTTATTCAACGTTATGTTTTTCTTATAAACGGAATGCTACCCCACAATATATGCGCTAGTGTGCTGTTTATTCAGTTTGTACTCGTACCTGCAGAATCGAATGGCAGATGCATTTTCAATTTTATTACGACGCTTTATATTTTCCTTACAAGTTCCCTTACAGAAAATCTAGACGAAGACTCCAGTCTTGACTCAGTCAGAGTCTACTCTATCATTATTAGTGTAGAATATTTTTATTTTCAACCAGAATTTACCCTGGTCTACTACAAATATATTAAAAACTCCATAGTCTATGGAATGCAAATAAAAAAAAACACAAGCTACCTCTCTTATCGATGTGCACAGTCACTTAAGCTCACTTACCCGTACACTTTACTGACGTTACGTTACTCGTTCATCCGATACTTTCTTGTCTGTTGGTTGACGGAAAGGAGTATTGATTTTGTTTCAAAGTTGTATGTAATAGGTCAGTATGCCAAAGTTACGGCTGTCACAAGATTTTTGGGACAATCAATGTTCTTAAATACATCGAATTATAAAACTAAACATGGTTGTTTAGATAAAAAAGGTTTTTAATAAAATTTATGTCCTTCTAGAAGCGAGCGTGTCTCATCCAAGGCCGGCAACGCACCTGCTCTTCTAGTGTTGCGGATGTCCATGGGCCTCGACGACCACCTATGTGTTTCCGCCGTTACTTTGCCCCTTCTCTTATAGATAAAATAATAATTTACCGCGAATTAACATGTTTCACGTTAAACCATGCGACTTGCGCATTAGTTTTTAGTAAAACCATATCAATTTTATGCATTTTAAGATATTTACAATAATTAGCTGTCATAAATATGTCTACATGAGTTTCGAAGAATTTACAGAAGCCCATTGTGTGACGGAAACAAATTTCATTGCTTGCGTATCTCGTATTTCCGTAGCAGGAAAAAAATATTATCCGCCATTGTAATCGTACAATACGGACTGCCCTCACAGCGGTGTACTATTGCTATATAAAATAAAAGTATTTAATACTGAACTATACTCATAATGATCATTAAGCCATTTTTATAAGGAATGACACAAATTTACTTCACTGTAAGTTTGAGATTATATCTTCTTAACTCTAAAGCGACATTTCAACAGTATTACAAAACCTCATACTAATCAGCGCTTGTCTGCCCACAGCTGGGCATAGACCTTCACTATTACATGATCACTTTTAAACAAATAAATGAAAACTGTCCACTTTTGTTATAAATCTTTTTGTACCAAGATAGACGTGACGGACGACGATTGTTCTTTGATACTATGTTTTATAATTGAACTATTATTATTAGTATGTCAAAAACTGGTTGCTATGGATATATATTTTATTGTTAATTCCAATAGCGTACAATTATTTGATGTCTGAAGAAGTTATATTAATTCGTTACAAATTTTCAAACATGAACAAAATCGTAAGACGGAGTTCTCTTGCTATCAAATTTTGTGAAATACATAAATGTATGATTACTACTTATTATACGTACATGTTTATTAGTGTAAAAACATTTATTATCTGTCAGTAAAAGTGTCTACATATAAACTCGTTACAGAATAATTAACCGTTCTATACATTATTGTCGGTTAGGTTTAAATTGACGCAATAGACAGTGATGCGTGCCACTGCCCGTTGAAGTACCCGACCCCAAATAAACGGAAAGGTTTATTCACGCTATTTTTTTTATTTTAACGGAAACAATACACAATCATTTGAGCCACTGGAACAATCAGAAACTAAATTGCCTCCTCATTCTATCTATTTGATATAAATAGACATACATAAAGAGTTTTTACATATTAGTGTGTAGCAAATTATATTTTAGGAGTATATAACATTTTTAGAATATATTTTATTGGATATAACAGACCTTTCACTATCATATACACACGATGTATATATTTAATTCCTTGTAATAAATCAACATTACAATAATGCTATAAAAGTCATCTGTTATTAATTTCCGTATGTAAATGCAACATGGAATAATACTATATTAAAACAATGAGGAAGATTTAATAACAATTTAAAGCGTTCAAATAAATTGTAACAAGAAATACAATTATGTTATTCAAAACTTTTATACGTTTATAGTCGTTCATCGATTTACCAAAACGTTAGCAGCTACACCATTATAGTGATGTCATACTTTGGGTGTGTTTCAGTAATCGCTACTGTCACGACCATGCGAACTATTTTACAATAAGTTTTCACTGACGCAACACCTGTACAAAAACACGTTTCACAATGACAACGTTATGTGTAAAAGTATAAATGTTCAGGCAGCGGAAACCCACGGCTATTATAGTTGCCTTTAGTGTTGTTATATCACAAACTTTACTCACCTCTTGTTTTAATAGCGTTATAATATAAAATGTGTTGGCTTGTTTCTACAAAAAGGATTGTTCAAATCGATGACGTTGTTGCTGAGATTTTACATAACGAAGTTGTAGATGTAGATTCAGAAGTACAACTTGGCTGTGTATACTTTAACTCTATAATTTAACAACAAAAAAAAACACAAAAGATATCGCATTATCAACGACGATGTAAAAATAATTTGATTTGGTATTATATCTCGGTTAATACATTTTTAAAGATTAAAACCCATTGTATATAAAAATTAGATAATGTTCGTTTATTAGAGCCCTTTGTGTTAAATATAGAATTAAGAAAATCTTTCTTCAAATCAAATCAAAATGTTTATGTTGTGTTGTTTTGTCAATGTTCAAATCAAAATCTTTATTTAGAATTGTAAGCCATGGTTGGGATTATTGTAACTGACGCGATAACAATGCTATATACACACGCCTAATTGCCGATTATCTGTGTCTTTGTTCAAAGTTATTGATACATACTATCATGATTGCAATTCTATGGTCATAGATCAGATAGTAACAAGTGCTATTTTACTCAGTATGACAATTCATACTGAGTAAAAATGTATTTATCATTGTCTGATCTATGACCACAGAATTATGTATACAGAGTGATTTAAGACCTAACATTAGGGTAATATTGTTGGTTGTATGTACAAACATATTTTTATGTTTTCTTCAAGTTATCCCGTAACTGAAACAGTTGATTAAAACTGCATTTTAAAATAAATAGCGTTAGACGCCGTTTTTGAATTTCAGCTAGGTATACAAGTTTGAGGTGATAGAAAATAAATTTTCATTAATTATCGCAGTTAACAAGTAAATTGTGTTATATGATCAGTGCTCAATAACCTGGTCACTTACTAAATCATCTCTTAGTAACAGTTAACATTACTACATTCATTAATTAGTACAGTCGTGCTCTTAACAGTGTCCCACTTATAGAAAAAATACCTTGATCTTTGCAACGCGACAAATTCCGCCATTGTTGTTACGCTGACCACTGGCTGACCCGTTTTCATATAAAACACTTAAAAACCTGCTTCCTATTAGTTATTGTGAGTTCAATGCCTTTTTTTATGGAACAATTAGTTTGATGACAATACTATGTCGATACAAAAATAAAAAATCCATCAAAGCATCTCTTCCCTCTATCTAATATCAAATATGATGCAATTCTAGAACTGGAAAATAGTCCAGCATTTTTTCGCTTGAATTGCAAAGGCCGGAAGAAAAAAATCAATCTCTTATTTGTGTTGCCCTGATAATATCCAAGCTACGTCTGCGTGCACATTTCATATTTTTCTTGAGTTTCCAACAACCCTATGTAAATAGGGTTGCGAAATCTAAATATTTATGAAGTTGGAATATAAAAGCTGTGATAAATAATTATTAGGTTATTCAACTCTGGCGTTGATCACTAATTTAACACATAACAAGTTTTTATTCAAAAGTTAAGGTCAAACGAAATGAAATAAACATCCCCGATATGACCTCGATTATAAGCTTTTAGTATATTAGAAAAATTATTTACACCTATCTTAATATTAAACATATTTTACTAACAATTTCATAAATAGTAGGTCATATTACGGCAGATGTTTTAGTTATTTCAATTAAATGATATTACGTACGCCTTTGCGCGGTTGCAAATACGTCGGACGCTCAAAGTGGTATCGACCTGTGAATTTTAACTCTGATCTTTAACGTCTATTCGTAGACGTAGAAATTTTTCATGACGTACCAGTTACATTATTGATACTTAAGAAATGGGTGATGATAATGTATCATAACACATGTGTAAGAAGATTTCAGAATAATACCGTACTCCTATGAATAGGATATTTGAAGAAGGATATTCATTTTAGATGTATATAAATATTATGTGACTAACATTTCGATTTAATAATTCTATCTAGCTTTATACTTGTTGCATTATCCGTTACAATGGTCGCATGCTGATTTTCTAAAGCCTTTACTTTATTGTGATCGAATAAGTAGATTCAATCATACACTTGGAGATGCAGCTCAAAAGATTTTCTCTCACATGATCGGATTGCATGAAACTCTCAACGGAAGTGCCGAGACAATCGATAGCTATTTCAAAGGACGAGACGATGTCACTTAAATCTTTTATTGCCATATGATCGTAACTAAACCTATTCTAAGTTTATCTACTTTAAATAACAATTACATTAGAAATACACAGTTAAATTAACTGAATAAAAAAGAAAAATAACCAAGTAGTGAACTTCGATAAAAAAACTATATAAAAACAAACCACAGAGTTTACGAGATCCAAAGCTGTTTCAAAACGTTTTCCACTTAGAGAAAAACTTGTTTATCCTAAAGGCGGCAAAGTAATGGCGGAGTGAGATTGGATACACTGCAATAAGTTTTAAAATCAACATCTTGCTTACTTGATTAAAAAAAAAGTTTAACAGCTGAACAAAAATATAAAATTGATTTTGCACAATAAAGAATTATGATTACAAAATTCATACAAATAATACAAAGAGTGTTTACCAAATACAGTGGTTTTGAAAATTTCAATAAGAACTTTATTTTTTTTTATTTCGAATTCCCTTTGTCGTATGAGATAATAATGTAATATAAATTAGTCCGTATAAAACTTGTAAACCGTAAAACTAGTCGGTACTGACACCGAGTTACACGTGAGTTAAGCCGTTTTATAAGTAGTATAGTGAAATGGCTCACGAA
>JAODUI010000025.1:4419446-4431688 GCA_027563995.1 Papilio gigon
ACTCTTGTAAAATCGAACTACTGGTGCAGTCATAAACTTGGTCGCAAAACTAGCTGCTGCGAGCAATTTATTAAATATTCAAAATAAAATGAAGTCTATCGGTAGGCGAGCCTACAACTTCAGCGCTATTTACTTTGACTACTCTTTTAAAAAGTACAAATATAACTTTGAAGAGAAAAGTAACGAATTAAATTAAAAAAAAGACTTTTATATTTAAATATCTGAGAACAGCAATTTTTAATATTTACGTCAAATTTGAAGTTTGTCATTATTTACATGTTATTTTTGTCTTACTGCCGACGACACTTTTGTATATATGAGATGTTACAAAGGTGTATTTAGTAGTAAGGTGAGCTACCGACTAGATAGTGGCGAGTACATCGTTAAGATACGCGTGGGTGGACAAGTCACCCAAAAGCGTCGACCTCCAGTCGTATGACGGACACTGCGTGCCTAATTGTCAAGAATTAACTTTAATCGTTCCGTACTTGGGTTATCTCGGAGGAATGTTTCGCGCACATTATCACTGTATGACTCTTATAAGTCTTAAAAAATTATTATGACCTAAGATGTAGATAGTAAGACCATCAATAAACTAAACTTGTTTGTTACCTATAAGATTTACAACGTAATGTAATCAAAAATATTACAAAGAAACTTACCGTAGGTTTCTACTGCCAATACACCTTCCACCTATAATAGCAACAAGCAGTACATGCATACAAAACATATCGTCGTGTCATTTAGTAGCCACTTTGACAATGGAAACTCACAGTTACATGACAATTGAGTGAGAACTTCAATTCTCAAGGAGAAGGTTGGTAACATAAGTGTTACTTCCATGTACTTGATTAGATATACACTTTAATATCAGATTCAGTGAAATACCTTTACTACTACTGATATTGATAAATAATTACAGATACGTATGCAACGATACGAACGACGAGGTGGAATTATTCTGATAAAAATCTCAATACGAAAATGTTCCCAGAATTGTTATAATGATCGAAGAAAATATTTGAAAAGGTTCAAAAGATCGCTTTTATAGAATCTCGTTGTTCATTGAAATTAAACGTTTGATCATTTATTGTTTGCAACCATTTCTGTAACAATTTTTATTCATCCACGATTCAATATTTTGAGCTAAGCGAGTATTCAAAAATGTTGTTTAAACATTTATACAACGAATTTATCATAGCGATTGAATAGCATTACGTCGAGTTTGAATTTCATTAATATTTGTTCAATTTCTCTCGTATTACGTAAAGAATGCAACTGCTCAGTTTACAAGTACAAATGGAAACCTAAACTGAACGCTCGATTGATTATCTCAGATGGTTACGTCACGTTATCACTGTTGATAATCGACCTATTTCATAACTTCCATGGATTATTTTTTTTTTTTTTACATTTAATTCGTAAAAACACTGACAACTTCGTAACAGTTTTAAATGTTTCCTAATTAAAAAAAAGAAAACAAATAGGTCAATAGTTACAACTGTCAATTTATTACGTTTAAGATTATGATTTAAAAGTGAATAAATTTTTATAATAAATTTACCAACCAAGATATCCTGACTATAGTCTATATTATTTGATCTCTTTAACTCAAAACTCAAGGTCAGTGGGTGTTCATGAGAATACAGCGAGTAATTTAGACGTGTTAATTGGCAAGAAATAAAAAACAAAGGCATTCAAAATCTAAATAGAAATTAGCGAGCCTAGCTTACTTTACCTTATACATCTCACAAGCTGTATTGACATTAAATGGTGCTGCAAAAAGAATATTCGATTTCTCTCCGTAATAACGACTTTTGTTCTCCTACATTTCTTATAAGATAGAAAGTGAAACAGAAGTTTTCATTCATCAATACTATTGATTTTCTCAAACATTCATTGTAATCGGGATACGACGCGCGAATCCAATTATTGATTGAAACGCTACGTTTCGGTCAAGGCATCTTAAATAAATAGTGCCATTGTGTTTCATTTACAATATTACGTTTGTAATCAGTACCAATTTACGAAATCAAACTTTTTATAATGTTTGGAAATAAATTTAGGTGAATGTAACAACCATCACCAAAACTATATAACCAAATAGCTAGATGTCCTTAAAGTATTTTAGGTCAATTTTCACTATTGTGACATTTCTAATATAATTGAAAACTGAATTTGTATTTTGTGCAAAACGTTTGATTCAAATTCAACACTTCATTGAAGCCAATTATCGCAAATAAATGGATATTCAACTGTATTGTTACAAATTGCCAGTCGAATTAAAATCAGAGCGACTTAATTTGTTAACAAATTGAAGTATCCCAAATATTGTTATAATGTGTAACAGTTGCCCATGACCCGGCTTTTCTGTCTACAACGCACAGATTCAGTTCGAACAGAATAAATTGAAATGCTGAGTTACTGGCGAAACGTAATTGGAGCGTAATGGGGATTTAGAGATAGATTTGCTGCTGTATATTCCAATATTTCAAACTATGACTTCGATTTCAACAAAACTAATAAGTATCTATCAAAAGCCTCTCGTAACTTGTACCATTTCGCTTTCTAGTACGGGACACGCGTCATTAAATAAGGATTACCATTACTTGAAGTAGGATAGATGCGGTGACTGAAGGCTAACAGCAATCTCCTATAAACGATGTCACTGTACTAGAGATTTTATACCTTGTAGCCAGCGGAGTAACCGTTGAGCCGATTGCAGGAAACGTTTGAGAAAAAGGGAAATCACAAAGTTCTTATAGAAGTAGGTCTTTTAAGGATAACAGTTACTTTAAGCTTGAAACGGCACTTGGCGCCCACAAGACGCCTGAGTGCACCCTAGACTTGTTTCGCTTGTGGCACCCATAATCCGTTATCTATAGTTGATCAAATTCTCCTGGTAACTATAATAAAATAACTTTAAAACGAAACAATCGAATGTTTATTAATGATAAAAAACAGTGATTTTCAGAATGTAGGTCGTAGGAAATAAATTTCGTTTTAGCTAAAACGTATTTATTACATAAATAGTTAATTAGAAAGTGTTAAAAAATATTTCTTTAAAATGGACGTGAAAATGTGATTTTTTTTAAAACATTGTAAGTGTAATCGTATTTAAATAAAATGTTTCGATGTTATAAAACCCGATGAAATATTGAGAATTATGACACTAAAATTCAGTGGTCGGCAATATTAATCTGTGACACGAACACGTGTTTCAGATTTTTGTACAGAAAAAAGAATATAGACTGTAAACTACCATAAAATAAAAGACATAATTGTTTGTAGATCAATTTTAAATTAATAGGTTACCGAAACGACAACAATTTTTTTTTTATGATGGGTTGATAGAATCCGTTTAAAATTTAACCGGATCTTAAATTACATATGGTTTTGATTATTTCGTAAGAATGATAATAAAATAAAGAAACGATGTTTAAAATAAGTAAGTAAAATAATCTTTTACTTTTTAGTGTTCATTCCAAATTATAGATTACTTGTAATAATTTAAATATTCATCAATATGTTGTCCAACCGAGGTTTTTAATCGATTTTACAATAAATATTATCGATATACAGTCGCAATAAACTATTCGATTACCTCATAATACTATAACATTAATGAATAAAAAAATGTTCGAACACAGCGTTTGAAAAGTTGAAGCGTAAACTTTGTAAAATAAAGTTTGTTTTCAACATTGAACTATGTAAAGCGGTGTTGCCACGGCACTTTCAAAATAATACTCGGCCAGTTATTACAAAAAGTGAGAAACTGAACACTTGTATGTATACAAGCTCGGTTAATAAGATAAACCGTAAATCCGAACTTCTTAAAACATTGCTAGGATATTTTTAGTAGTGGCGTAAGAACGTTGTAGCGTAGTAAAACGCGCGGTGATGTACAGCGCACAGCGGCAAGGCCTCTACTTTTTCGGTAGGGGAATTTAGGAAAACTTCTTAGGCATTGTCAAGTTTCAACAGGGGTTAAGAAGATCGTCGGTTTAGGTTGAAGATTCGTTGAAAATCGACCGCGAAGTTTCACGCAAGCGCGACGCCTCCCTACATTCAAGTCTCGAAATTGTTAAACAATAATGCGCCAGCTTGTTCGCTTCCAGTGCATGCCATAATGGTATAGTCACCGCGCAGCGTCACTTACCTGTTGCCAGTAGTCCTCAAGGGACAGCTTCCATTCGAAATAGCCGGTGTCCGTTACGTCTTGCAACTCGCGGAATAGGTTACCGCTCGGAAGAACATCCATCGTGCTTACATGTGACGCCGAACGAATTTTTAGCACAACTCACGTAAACCCCCCACGGCAGAACGCGCACGACTGGTTTGCCCGCGTCTCGCGCCTGCTTCCCCCCAACCCGCGCTTGCCCCGCGAATATCCTCTTGCGTAGACTAGAAACAAACAGAGACAATACGTATTGCTTTCTCTTTTTTCGTCCTTAAGGATACCCGATAATGCCACGGAATTTTAATAGGGGGTAACTGAGATTAACGCACATTTTTTTTATTTAATTTTCTGTACGTTTAGTTTTTTTTCTTTATTTCTTGGAACTTTTTAAAGTATTTAATAAGTTTGCAATTTCTTTTTAAAAATATTAAAAAAAAAATGTGTTAAAAAATTCAGTTTTTGCGCAGTCATTAAATATTTCTCTCTATAATACATTATTAGCGATATTTTTTCCTATTTTCCAAAGATAAAAAAATACGCTGTATAATTTTAAAAATCCGTTTCTCAAATACTACGATTAATTATAGTAGGAACGATAACAGTAAAAAGAGGCAATGTTCGTATAATTGTGGTATCGTATAACAACGAAGAGCTACCGAACTATTTTTTTTTATAAATAAGTAAATTCGAGTAATTCGGTCTTTAAAAATAAATTGTCAAAATTAATTTCAGTTTAGTGTTGCCAAATTAAAAGGATGATTATAAGAAAATCATAAAAAAAAACTACTATTGTAATAAATATTAATAGTACTAAATATATAATCCTACTGTTTCTGCAATCACATGTGTTTGAAATACTAAAACATAAGTGGGAAAATGAATAACATGAAACCTTGTACGTAATTATCCACAGCTACAAAATACAAAAGAAAATGTGCGCTTCGAATTCAATTAAAACGCCTTCCGGAAGCCAGGAAGACTTTAATATAAATATGCCTTCAGCTATTTGTCGGGTAATTGCTTACTGGAAACACATTTTTAACACACTTATATTACCTTTGCCAGGTTTTTTTACAGCTATCAGATTGGTTTAAAAATTGTACAATAAACAACAAACAATACAAAAAAAATAAAAAAAATCTGTCCATACTTGTGGTCGCAATCTATATGGTGGCTCAATTATAAAAAAAAAAACACACTTTATAATTATTTAACCCGTTTTAGTTCTAGAAGTATTACAATTGTTATAAATTTTAAAGTGTAAATATTAATTTATATCTATTAAGAAAGCACGTCAAATACATGGAATTGCCAGATAAGGTGGGATGAAAATCGTAAAAATTTGTAGTTGTAGTGTGATTAAGTTTTTTTTTTAATTAATTCCTGGCTTAATAATAGAAGAAGTTTGCCGTAAAACACAAAGTGATATCTGATTTCGGGCACGTAGTCCTACCATTGTAAAATTAACCTTATCTCTTGTATTATTTTATTATATGTTTCAACTAATCGCATGACTTTTATTTCTTATTTACCCGACTTCAGTGCGTTTTCCTATTTAAAATATCTTTAAAACAAGATGGGCAAAGTTTGAAAATTATTTTTTTTTGTTGAAATTTTAAAACAAATGAAGGAAGAAAATTATTTCTTATAGTTATTGATCTAGACATTAATTAACTTTATAAGAACAAACTAAAACTGTGATAACTTCAATAATTTCACACAAATAATTTTCAAGAGAAAGTTCAACGAGAAAAATACAAAATATCATTTAACTTTTGCTTTGTTATGCCACGAAACGTAAACTATTCGTCAAGTTTATATTTTCATAAGTAACTTTTGTTGGATGAAATTTATTCATAATTTTAGAATAGTTTAATCTCTGGAAGTTAATTGATCTGTGTAAACTACAACTCCCGCGCAACGTCGGCATGTGGACGGTCCCCGTTACCGTACGCGCGTGCGCAGCAACCCATGACAACTCCATTCATACTCACGCATTAATAAATAGTACTCAGTACTCATTGCATAGATATTTGGTAATATGAAAACGATTCAATCAACCATAAAGCAGTCGAACTTATTATCAATTTGAATAACTCTAACCATCAGAGAGAATTTTGTACAAAAAAAAACAACTATCTTGTTCACCATAGAATTAATCAAAACCACTTAAGGAACAAGATGAGAGAAAAATGTATTTCCTATCGCACACTATTTCCTTATTTCTAATAAGAAATTTCAATCTCAAAAAGCAATACAAAAAGAAATCTATTAAAAAAAGAATGGAAATGACAAGGACAAATTTAGAATCAATTCATTCTTAACCACTAAATAAATTTAGTTCATAACTTTTTGGAAGCAATAGAAATGATCTTTTTATATCGCAAACATTTTTAACAGTTCCTATTGACATGATTTCCGATTCAATCGTTTACTTACACTTCATGAGTAATAACAATCACATTTTAAATGTTATAATTTTTTTGCTTGTTTGTATTGAAATTACCACGAAGCGTTATATTTCTGCGTAACTACGTAAAAGTACAATGATTTGTTTGGAGACAACAAAGCAATGTTTACGAAGGACGTACATACATTTATATAGTGCTTGTTACGCAATGTTACCCTACTATATTATACCAACATATTTACAAACATCCATCCTTGACCTTCTCTTATACAAACTGTTTATATGACAGAACGATAAGCATGTTTGCTTTATAACATTATTAAAAAAAAAAACAGCAGCAAAAGTAACTTATCTATGGAATAGGAGATGAACAAGAAAGAAATGACTGTCTCGATAAGAAGAGAACGTGAAAAAAATAAAAAAAACATTCAGGCTCCAATTAAAACAAAAGGGTATCACAAAATAAGGACATCTGATTCATTATATTTACAAAACAACGAATGAGGCGATGATATTACCAATCCGAAAATGGTTAACAAAAGTAGATCAGCCGCAACATGTTATAAGACACCTCACAAACTATCTATCAAGCTGAACTTGATGTTCAAAACTTCGATTTGATTTTAAAAGACTGCAAATAAAGTTGTAGACTATTAACAAAAGCGATGCCACTTGTTGCATCTGCCACAATTAGTTTTGCGGTAAGGTTAATTACATTACAAGGTTAGTCGAAATATTTTTAAACGTTTAACTAAATTTTCACGTGAAATTTCAGATACACATAGACGGAACATGTGTGATCATTTGTTAGCTCTAGGAAAGGCTATTAAAACTATTCAACATTTAACAATTACCAAACAATTAACAATTATAAGCGCATAACTATTTATTGCAGAATTGGTGTTACTGGGGTACTTAGATTTTCTTATAAGCAATGAGCAAACGAGCGAATTGATCCCCGAGGTGATAGTCGTTTCAGTAATTCGTTCCCTGTAAAAAAAAACCGATGGCGTTAGTCACATCAATAGTGTCTTCATGTAAATTACTCGATTCATAAAAAGTATTTTAACGTAACAAGGTCGCGCTATTGTTCATTATATCACGGTCAAATTAGTATATTTAGTTTCGTTATTCTTGTCTCTTTAAGAGCTAACAATACCCTGGACATAAACGTATTAAGATCTGCTACACACGTTCAGTTTTAACTGAACTGTTTGCCTGTCGTTGAATACGTGAAGTCAAAACTGAAATGATACACTTTAACTGACACTACATAAAATAGGTGCGGTTTCGCTGATATAAACACGTGACAAAATAAGCCTTTAATAACATGACAATTTTATATAAAGTTTACAAATTTAAAATATTTAAATCATCTTTAACAATACAGAAAAAAGATAAAATGAATTAACCTATTGTCCTTATTTAATTTGGAATAAAGTTTTGTAGCAATAAACATAAAATACGTACGCAATTAAAAAAGACAAGATATTCTGAAAACAATCAATATAGAAATAATGAATGAATAAATGAAATCTCACAACACCAGTTTAAATGAACGAAACATTTAACCGTGCAAGTAAAATATATCGGACATTGTTTCATTTGTAAAAATAATTTTCATTAATAGTATACACCGATAGACTTTATAAACTGGTATTCCGTCGGTCGACGGAGTACCGTACAATAGTATAGGCCTCTGTATGGCTGTGATAATGAAAGCTGTTCATTTATCAGAAGACAAAGAATACGAAGTGGAAACGTTACATACAATTTTGATAACTGTACCTTGTAAATATTTTAATTATTGTTATAGAACATTGTATGAATTTATTTCTTCAATCATCATATACGTTACCTAAGGTCTTATGAACACGAAACTACAACTGTTGTTTGTGTAATAAATTAGTATAAAATTTACTATTTAAACAATCATATCTAATTGGTTAACTAATACACAAGTATTTATTCATAAAATAATGTTTACTAGAAATATATGTAACTATGAAATAATTCAATACGCATTTTTATTTTATTTTTCATTATATTTCATTTAAAATAAAAAATGTATTATAAAAGAAAGCAATAAATTTTATCGTACTTCAGTAAAAAAAACTATTAAAAACCAATTCGACTTTAAAATTCGGATTCGTTCGTTTATATTCTGACTGTAAGAGTAAACGTTCGGTGCTTGAAAAAAATATGTATAGAGAGAATTGATTTTGCAAAAAGCACACGTTAGCGAGAGGGTGGAAAGCGGTTGTATAAAGTCAGGGCTTGTCATGGAACACTATCGTTTTAACGGAACTGGGAATAATTGAAAAAGAGCTGATGGCTACACTCAATTTCTGTACCAATAAATTCTTTACCGAATTCTGACTGGGTCATCAATCAACCTTTAGAAGTTTATTGAACACGAGCCTGAAAAAACATGTTTGTTCGCTGATATACTTGCACGTTTCGGAATATTTTTAGTTTAATACAACATGACAATAATAAAATTAACTTAAATGACCTCTTTCACACACTACTTCACATTACTTAAATTGTTATTATAGTAATGCTAACTAGTCATAAAATGTAACTGTTCTTGGTAACTTGGAACTTGATAAAGCTTGTGTTAAGATATGGTTCACGAGAATAATCCAATGTTAAAATCCGAACCCACCACCGCTAGATCGATAATCCATACCCTTAACCATTAGGTTATCGGCTGTTCATCGCTTAAATGTTTCAAGTTTACAATTTATATTAATTAAATCATCTTTCATTAATGGTATTGAATCGTTTAAATTAAATTGTTGTGTTTACACACGCTGGAAATGAACTATTGGAACAGCTGATGTTACAGAACAAATGATATAGCTAGTTAAATTAATTTCCAATGAAAGCGTATCGGAGGTGAACTGTTGTAGTTTATACTAGTGGTACACTATCTTTTTTACATTATTATACATTTAATTTATACTCACTTAATTATTAAATTAATTTAATTGATCACTTTAAACTTTAAGCATCAAGAGGCGAAAGATTTAGGTTACGAATTTCCTACCACATGGTAGCGTGTTCGAATCCATCTGACTATTGTCGTAAAGTATAGGCACAAGACTAAAGCTTAGTTTGAAGTGGTAAAAAAAATTAGTACATTAACATCTATCTCCTAATGTTATAATAACAGTGTAAGTAATATTTTTTTTCATAAGTAAGCATGTATTGTATGTTGCTCAGAATTGAATTCTAATCCTTTAACGGTTTGTTAGGTCAGTTAACCACTGCACTTTTGCTACTAATGTTTATTTCCATTGTTGCTTACTTTCAAAAATATTTTACTATTGTTTTCAAGGCACTCTAACAAATTGGATTCTTGAAATATTATTTCGGTATTAAAGACCTATACCTATATTCTATTGTGATGTAACATATTCAATACAGCCACTTTTAATTTGCATGATGCACAGTCTCGCATTCGAATATGTGAAGCTTTGCACAACTATGAATAAGCTCGGAATTCAACGAATCTGTCTTTTCAATTACATTTTTGAAGTTTCACAACCGTATTGAATAAAAGCCCGCATAAGGATTTATTCTGACGGGTATTTTTACTATATTTTTTTTTATAACATATTAGTAGATTTTTGTTAATTTACTAATATTTCTTGTAACCATTCCTGGTAAGCTTGGAAAAAAGCTTGTGTTAGGATATGGTCCACGACAATAGTCGAATGGTTTCGAACCCACGACCGCTAGTTCTGTAGTCCGTACCCTTAACTATTTAGGCTATTGTCGTTTCAATAGATGCATATATACAATTTGTTTTGCTTCATTTTTAAATACATAATAATTTTTATACAGTCGTTTTGTTTTTCGTATTTACTCTTGTATATCTCGCATTAATTGTAATGCTAAAGTCAAAATAATATAAAGTGTCATGATGCAAACAAAAAGTTTCACCTTGTTAGCACTGCAGCGAACAAACTTCCCCTGTCGTCCTAACAATATACCAGCAAAGTTTCATGAAATTCTGTCCTGTGGCTTCAAAACGTACAGGGAACAATACAGACAATGTTTTTTATATATTTACATTATTTATAATTAAAACGTACCAAATAACAACATAAGTATATGACACTATATATTGTTAACGCATACATCGTCTGAAATACGCAAGACGTATATGTTGACGATATTTATATACTAGTTATAGAGCGGACGAGCACTTTCCTTAAAATGCATATATAAATATATGTAATGGCATATAATAACTGCAACTCTACCAGTAGAAAAGTTTTCTGCGCGCACGATTTGGTTCGGAATGTCTCGTCTATTGAATTATGTTAAAATTCTATGGTTGATCGTCGAATTTAAATTGTAAAATAAATATGTCGAAAATAAAAAAACATAGTTAAAAAAAATATAAATACCAATACGTTAGACGAGACATTACCAACTAAACAGTGGGGTCGAAAAACTCTACTACTGGTAGAGTTGCAGCTATTATGGAACATCCATTGCATTATTTAAAGCGATAACCACGTGTTGAACGTATTAACACAACAAAAGAATATAAAAAAATAAACGTGAAACGAAATGCAGTATTCTTTGACTTTGGCATTGTTTTGTATCAAATAAATGTTTCTCTTTTGCCTCGCTTTTTAATATCGCACGTTTACGCTGCAGTTTGAGTGGTGGATGCGGAAAATGAAGAGAAAAGAAATGAAAAGCGCCACGAACACAATTCCTACTTTCGCCTCATGATTTATATAGGACGTATTCATTTCTAGAATACCTACGTGATAATTATACTTACGTATTCGTAGCAATGAAGAAATAAAGTAAAAAATATCTATTACCCTTCTTCTTTTCTCAGTGTCCTCTGTTGTGGGCCTGTTACTTTCTTTATACATTAACTATCATCCGGAATTCCATCCGCGCAGAGCAATTCATCCATCCGTCTAAACATTCTCACTAAAATATTACTTACAATGCAATCATCTTACGCATGGACAACAAAAAAAATATTACGAACACTCTAAATAATTTGGAATTTTAAAATTTCTAATCGATATTTTATTATTATAAACCAGTATATTTAACGTAACCATGTACATCTCCATATTTGAGAAGAAATTTAATCTCAACAATTTTCATTTGTGCTGTAACGTAGTCTAGAAATGCAATTTTCTTGAAGAATATTTGTTGAGATTTTTCAAGTAGACTTCTTTGCCGTGATGAAAGGAATATTAATAATCATTGGAGATGATTTTTTTGCTGTACATATTACTTATGTTTGTAGTAATATTAATAAATTTTATAATTAATTAATTACTGCAACAAATACATCATTCAATAGTTTAAGCGCAGAAATACAAAAAAAAATCACAAACGTTATTACAATATATCACTTTATTCTTTTAATTGAAACATTCATTAAGACAATCTGGTCGCCTTAACGTAGCTTTACTTTTTATTTCGTATTTTCTTACAGATATCAGTAAATAATTCTACCTCAAAAACATTATAAGTACCCGCCTTACATGTGCTACACAAACAAAAACGTGGGTGACACATTTTTGTTCTCAATCTCATTTCATCGACATAATTTTCAGAATAATCGCAACGATCGAATATTATATTCGGCCGTTGGTTTTTGTA
>JAODUI010000025.1:4441879-4453842 GCA_027563995.1 Papilio gigon
TCCTGCCGTCCGCACTAAGTCGTCGGTCCACCTGGAGGGAGGACGACCCACACTCCTGGTCCCCGACCGTGGCCTCCACTCCAGCAATTTCCTGCCCCACCTGGCGTCGCTGGCCCGAATTTACATTATTATTGTCATATGTAGTTTGTAAATTCGTTGATCAGGAAACTTTGTTATATAGAAAGATTCGAGAGCAAGAGTCAAACAGTAATTTACACGACAACTCACTCTGACAAAGATAAAGTTAAATCCGGTATAGCTAACTTTGAAGTGATTGTTACTTCATCTCAACTTACTTTTGGTAATAAATTGACTATTGAAAGAACTTTAGTACAAAGACTAGTGAAACAAGATGCAGACGTTGGGAACTTGGATGTCCCCATCTGGAATCATTTATTAGTCGGGAGACTGTGCTTGAGATAGAAGACTCTGTAGATACAAGATAATACCCATGTTTGTACTAACAATACGATAATGTTGTAATGGAATATAAAAGTAAGTAATAATTATTAATACATTTAAAAAAAATAGGATAGGCTGTATGTAATAAAAAAAACAAAAGGCTAAAACCTCATATTTCGTGTACCTACTTAATAAATTAGCGAAACGTACGAACAAAAGAATTATTGTTATTTTTATTTTTCGTCAGTGTGTCGGTCTCCGCAAATCCACGTTTGTTCCGGTTAAATTCAGAACCGGCTGGACCGATTTTGACAGGACTTTTAATGAAAACTTCGGACGAAGTTGTCAACTATAATTATATAAAAGATGTTAAATTATGTACATACATTATTTTCATATTCCGTGACAACGTATACTGTAAATTAGGCGGTTCTATTGAAATATTATATCTTGGTCTGGCTTCATATCAAAGTTATACGTCTATATCCAACGCTCGCTTAGCAAAGTTCATCAAAGTTGGACGAACAGGGTACGTGTTCATTTCCTCCGAGCATGTTGAGAATTGAACAAAAACAACGAATAAAGTATTATAATTAAGTATCATAAATAGATTCCATCTTATCGAAGAAAGTTAATATTTCAATCCACACTAATGAATAATAAAAGTTTGTTTTCTCATTAAATATTGAACACCGGAACCGTTGAAACAACGAGATAAAAGCATAATATAAAAATACTATATGTGTTTGAACTAAAATACGTTATTTTGACAAAAAATTTGACCTTCTACAACCAGTTTAGCGACTTATGTATTGCACAATATAACTTAAGCCGCACATTCATTCACCGTACTGATTCTTTTAACATCTTTACATCGATTAAAAAAAACGTTTTAATGAATTGAGAGCAAAAAAAATTAGTTATAGTTCAAAAAGCAATTAGTAAGAAGTTAACAATATTAAATAAATAGTTAAATGGTGTAGATAGTACATATAATAACGTACATTTCCTTTCTTGAGCGCATGAACATTGTCTCTTAGCCTTTATTTCCAAGCGTGTGAAAGGAAAATATCAAATCCATAACTTCCCTTTCATGTCTACCGTTACTGGTCTGAGAAAATATAAATTTTAGTATGCTCCTAAATTAATTGTCTAACCACATATGCGGCTTGGATTTATAATACAGGACTGTCCGTTTCATGTACCTACAGTCTTAATCCATCTTCAAGTGCATTGTATGTCTGTTTCTCAAACACAATACACAACGGTATGGTATTACGCATCTATGCTTAACTTATTATAAATGCTACTGAATCCTGTTGGCAGTTGAGGTCTTTTATTTCCTACCCATTTCGATTAACCTGGTCACAATCACAAAAATTTGTTATAGCAAGAAACACACGAGCTTGGCGTCCTTTGGTCCAGTCCGCCTTATTGTCCAGAGAATGTGTCGACACCCTAAGTACAAAACATAAACAAATTAAATAGTTCACATAATTTCTGATTCAATAAACAAAAATATGTTACCAACCATTCAAAAAATCGAAGCGCCTAGACAAATTGAATATCAACATGTTGCATAAACGTAAAATCACTACGTCTTTTTATGAATAAAAATATTCAATTTTATGAAACAAACAATTCAATACTAAAACAGCACTATTAATATAATGAATAAGTATGTAAATGATATGATATTAAAGTATTTCAAACTCGAGAGATGCAATTGTTAAAATTATATGCAAAACGAAATATTTGTAAACACGAAAAATAAAAAAGCTGGTATGTGTCATTTTAAATAAAACCATAGTGCGAGACTGAAATTATCAACAAACTGTACAATATTGGAAAACAAGATAGCAATTAAAAAAAAATACTCTAAATACATCTTGCCTGTTAACAAGAGTATAACAGATATGGTGTCCCGTGACGCACTGACCCAAATAACCTCTTGTGAAAAATGGCAACTAATTATTTAACTTGTACAAGCAAAATAATAAAAAAAATACGACATAGTTATTATTAAGGGACAGTATAATATTCATTTCTAAATAGAAAATAGCTCAGCTAGGTCTGCAAGTGGCTCGAGTGCTAATGTGTAACTAAAATGTTCCTTTTTGACATCCCATTTTGATTTCTATTCCTATGTTGAGTAATGTCAATTTTGCTTAAATAGGACGAAAGCTAGATCAGGTGTACATATAATCTTATCGAGAGTGAAAAGTCGATAACATCGTAACTTTCGCAACACTGTTACCCAGTTACCGGTTGAGATTATGTTTATGTTATTCTATGACCTAGTAGCGACTGCAAGCCGCACGTAAACTTTTCAATCTACACTATAATGCCACTGTTATTATATAAAATATATATCTTGCTTTATATCGTTAACAGATTAATATTTACAATAAATCACATCATGCCTCAAATATACGTTTATGAAAGTACCCAAGTATTAAAATAAAGATTGAGTTCCTACAATAATCGACAACTCGATTAGAATTTGAAAAATTCTTCTTTGAATTAAAAAAAAAACAATTATTTAGCATTATGGTAACATCCCGCTTCTGGAATCCGTTTAAGCAGGCAAGTGTTAATGCGTATAAAACTAATAAATCATACCCAAAGCATTAAGTGGTCCATGCCCGGTACGGTACCCGGTACCCTTTAGACACGAACTCCGGTCTTAGAGTCCAATTATAAAATAATAATTTCATATGAGTTTCGCTTTGTTATTGTTACGATATATGACATAATATTTTAACGTACAAATTGTGAAATATAAGTAATTCCAAAGTTCAGTTTTCTCATTACAACGAGTTCTTAAAGATTAATTGGAGAGTTTGCCAAGTTAATTTTCCTGACGGCGGCGCGCTCGAACCCAGGTTAAGTTTCGTTTGTGTGTATGTAAAGTGTGACAACTTAATAGTAAGTAAAGTGTGAATATTTTAAACTTGTGGGAAATTTGTATTTTAAACATGGAACAATAAACGTTGAAGTTTCATTACAATAACTTTCGATTGATAATTTGATATTTTTATAGAAGAAATAAAAAAATGAAACAATTTGTCTTTTGTATGTATAAGCTATAATGACGAGTTTTATCGATACCATTTCATATAGTTCAAAGTGATCAATTTATAAAACAATTTTGGTCAATTTGAATAGAAAATAGAGAATAGAATTGATTTGACATAGCCGGTTGCAAAACCTTAGTAACGCAACTTAAACTGCCACTGGTCCATTCTTAAATGATCATTTAAGTTATGAATTACTTCAACCTTTTACTAAATCCATGAGAAATCTTTACTTACGAGCGTAGCGGTTTTTATTTGTTTTTTTCTTATAAACTACATTCATTTTATAATTAAAAAAAATGCAAGTATATCATTATTGCAAATTGCAAATTCTAAATTTAAATGAATTCATCTAGAAGTCGTTCGGTAGTCGTTTGAAGTCGCTCCCACCGTGAGCGACCGAACAACTTAATGAAACCAAGGAAGCTCTTCGTCAATAGCTAATAATTACCGTTGAATCAATGTGATTTGCCGGTCGCCACGGCACTTGGAGCAATTCATTTAAATGAAGATAGCTTATATAAAATATACAGGTAATTTACCAATGTACCATTTAACTAAAACAGAATTTAATAAGAGTAGAGTGAACAGGGACTTACTAAAGTAAAACTCTACTCTTATTCTGGTTCTCTCTTCGTTCGTTCCGTCTCTTCTTCTCTTATTCTGGTCTACTCTTACTCTACTCTTATATCTGGTTAACCAGCACGTACCGTATTTCGACATCATCACTTGCCATCGTGGTCAAGCGTTATTTCAGACATCATAAAAAAAAATGTACATAAATTTAGTACATCATACAATCGTCAATCCAGCACTGGGTAGTCAAACTATGATGATGATGAAGATAAAATCATCACGATACGTCATTCCACTGCCTTAATGTTGGTATTAAAAGATTTTCAAGCCTATTTTTTTTTCACAGAAAATTGTAGAGGTGGTAATTTTTTTTCAGTGTAGTTCAATATAGTGTAGATAAAGTTTTGTAGTGTCAAATAGGTATTTAAAGGGTGTTAAACGCAAAGATGGTATATGTTGAACATCGGTGGGCATAACTTTTGCAATAAAAAAAACTGACAGGCATTTTACGTAATGCACGGGGACAAATAGACGAGAATGTCATACATATGAAGACGGGCTTGCAAATAAAACATGAAAACTGTGTCAATGCCATTCTTGTTATATACTCATTAATTCTTCAAAACACTGAAAACAATCGTTTCAAGTCCAGTAACATTATATATCAAACCTTCTCGAAACAATGACGTCTTTACGGTCTTTAAAAGCACTTTAATTAATATTTAACTAAACCTTACTGTTATTTATCTTACATATTTTATATAACAATTTATTATACATGCTTCAAATATAAGAACAGGATCTATGTCTACATGACCATTTCGTGTACCCGCATATTAAGTAGTTAATATAATCTTCAAAACGATCTTATTTATCGATTTTTGCATGTTGTCGTTAACGTGATTATTTTGTTAGAAACTTTCATAAACGTACATAATAAACCAACATTAGGGTACGTTTCAAAGAACTTCTTTAAATAGATGGATAACGTCAAATACGTAATGTTTGATCTTAGAATTCCTTTGACTTACTAAAGCCCCTTTAGCTTGCCTTAGTCGCAATGCCCATTGCAAGGATACACCGATACTATTATATTAAAATATTCTTGCAAATACTCTATTTACTGAGGCAAAAAATACTTCAGTATCAGTCTACTGTGGCTTCAATACTTAGTTACACATACAATTCTTCGCTTAGAAAAATAGCTAATAAAATTTCAGCATTTGCAGTACGTTTACTTAAAAGTTGGAAAAAATAAAATACATGGTTAACTAAAAAAATACTTGTCAAATCTCTAGTAGAGAAACAAAAATGTCCTAATTAGTGACCATAGTCGCATTCCATAACAAATGATTAAGAGAAAACGACCTCCTCTCTGTTTTGAAAACACCCACTTTCCGCATCATCCTTTCCCCACCAGCACACAGTTTAACGTCAACTATACTACGAAAATGCAACTCAGTCGGTGAAAGAACGTTGTCGGTGAACGGCGGTGATAAGAAATGCGAAAGTGTTAATTTCTCTCGTTTTGCACGCTACGTTACGGTGTGCTTCTGCTCAGTCTGGTCGAGTCGTGTGGCGCTCGTTGGCAGATTTATACCGCGAACACTTCCGGACCAGGCATAGTGAAAGCTTGTCAGCGGTACGCGACCATCCTAAAAGGTAAAGTTCAGTTTTGGCAAGACATGCTCAGCGAAACGAGTTTCATAATTCTGGTTTTATTTTACTCCCGCTGGCGAATGCAACAATATTTTTTTTTGTAAAAGTTGTTGTCATAAGAATTTATATGAAATGTTAGGTTTGTGTGTTTTCTAATAATTGTAATATTGAATATTACCGAACCATTATAATTGTTGTAATTATTTTCCTTCATCATTTATGCTGTTCTACATAATCATTTAGTTTTATTATCATATATTTTACTCGGTTGTTCGCTGTCTTTATACTTGTATCTTTCGTATAATTATAATTTCTTTTGCGCATTCACAAAATACTAGTAGTCGCCAGCGACTTTGTTTGGGTCATGTTAAAGAAATGCTCTATTTAGAAAGACATTTGTTGTCGATATTTCATTTACTTATTTAGATTAGAATAGTTTAATATCAATATAATATGTAATTAGCCTCAGACAGGATTATTTTAATATAATATAGTACAATTTACAAGCGATTTAACTTCAATAGGTGTATCTCGGCAATGTTTGTTATCAATATTCCTCCATGCGGATCACAAGCTTCGAAAACAATTCAATGTTTCTATTCAGTTGCAGTTATGTATTTATTCAGTGAGCTTCATTTAGGGATGTTTACAACAATGTATGTATACAACAATATCTGTATGATGAAATTCTTTATTGTAAATTCTCCATGATGCTCGCTTTGAATGAATACATGATAAAACAGAATAACTAATTAAGTATTGAAACTATTTCATTAAAATTAAAACATGCATTATGTTTAGTAATATTATGTAAAATTATTATATCTGCTTTATACTGGATTACTTTGAACCAACATTAGCTGGAATAGAATATTTTATTTGATTCAATTATTCACAAAGCTTTACCATATGTTAAATAACATGCATGACTATAAGTTTCTGTACCTGTGTTTGTGTACAGTGGTATCACATGGTTACAAAAATAATGATCTGCAGTAGGCAGTAATATGTGTTTAATTTGTTAATACGATGCGATTGTTTATAATTTGTTTCCTTTTTAAATAACTGAATGGTTACCTTCTTTTGTCATTTACTACTTTGGAAAGTTATATATTGATAATATATTATACTTGTTTCTATAAATATGTTATTTGTGTGTACGTTAAAGGAACTTAAAATGTTGGTTACCTTCAAATTGAAGTACTCTAATAATTGCGTTGTTTCAGATGTGGCTAGCGTTACTAGCAGTATGTCTTATCTTCTTGCTATTGGCCAAGAGTACTCTTAAGCCTAGAAAATTTCCACCCGGACCCAAATGGTATCCAATAATAGGCAATGCAGGCGAAGTAAATAAATTGCGCGAAAAAACTGGCTATCTATATAAAGCTGTAAAAGAACTATGTAATACATATTGTAAAGATTCACCACTACTTGGGCTCAAGATCGGCAAAGACAAAATTGTAATGGTGAACTCACTTGATGCGAACAAGGAGATGTTATATAACGAAGACATTGACGGAAGACCCAAAGGTATTTTTTATCAGACACGAACCTGGGGCGAAAGGAAAGGTGTCCTTTTGACAGACGGTGAGTTATGGAAAGAACAAAGAAGATTTCTGATTAAACATCTCAAAGAATTTGGATTTGGTAGAAAAGGTATGGGTGATATAGCTTGCACCGAGGCATCATTTATGTTGGATGACGTCGCCGAATTGATAAGTAATGGGGCCAATAACGGAATATATATGCATAACTTTTTTAACACGTACATCTTAAATACTCTATGGACAATGATGGCAGGAATTAGATATCAAGCGAGTGATCCTCAAATGAAAGTTCTTCAAGATCTCCTGTTCGATCTTTTCCGCAACGTCGACATGGTGGGTGCACTCTTTAGTCATTTTCCAATATTGGCCATCCTTGCTCCCCAGATGTCTGGTTACAAAGATTTTATCAGAACACACAAAAGAATATGGAGATTTTTAAGGGAAGAAATTGCAAGGCACAAGGAAAATTTAGACGAGGATGTTGACAGCAGAGATTTCATGGGAGTATATTTACGAAATCTAAGAGATTACGGTGAGAGACACACATACTCGGAAGGTCAGTTGGTTGCCATGTGTATGGATATGTTTATGGCCGGAACAGAAACAACCAGTAAGAGCATGAGCTTTGGCTTCAGTTATTTAGTACGAAATCAGGCTGTACAAAAGAAAGCACAAGAAGAAATTGACAGAGTTATTGGAAGAAATCGTTTGCCCACACTAGACGACCGACCAAAGTAAGCGGAGTACTACATTCTATTTTAGCTTATGACTTTATTTCAATGAAAATTACTAAGGTATGTGTTAACATGTTCCAGCATGCCTTACAGTGAAGCGATAGTACATGAATCTGTTCGACATTTTATGGGAAGAACATTTGGTGTACCACATAGAGCTATACGGAATACTACCCTTGCTGGATACAACATCCCCGAGGTAAAAATCTTTTTTCATCTACACGATTTTCAACAGTATTAGGTATTAATAAGTCTCTGTTCTAAATAATAATGATTACAAACATCTCATTTGAATTATCATTCTTTTAGGACACAATGGTGGTGAGCAATTTCACCAACATCTTGATGGACGAAACCCTATATCCCGAGCCGTACACTTTCCAACCAGAGAGGTTTATCGTCGACGGAAAACTTTCTTTGCCGGAGCACTATTTTCCATTCGGCCTATCGAAGCATAGATGTATGGGAGATGTGCTCGCCAAATGCAACATCTTCATCTTCACGACGAGTATGCTGCAGAGGTTTTCCTTTTTACCCTTTCCAGACGAACCTCTACCTTCTTTGGATCACATAGACGGCGCCACTCCGTCTGCGGCACCTTTCAAAGCCTTAGTGGTTTCAAGGACTTAAAAATCTGTGAGAAAGTTTCTTGTGAATTTAGTATATACATAACATATACATACGACAATGATTATATTCTTCTTCGATTCGGTTCGTTTATTGTACTTGGTAACATATTTGTATGAGTTCTTTTTTTTATATGTCATTTATTTAAACAATTTTATGTGATAATAAATTTATTAAGTCACGATACTTTATTATTCACTTATAATTTCATTTTTGAATCTTTTAATTTACGTATGTACAATGTATCTTAGGAGCGCAATTCTATTTTGACACATGAAACTGCTTTTAATTTTTTAATGACAAAAAAAACCACAAAGTGCTGTCATCTTGTCAAAGTATATAAAATTTAAATTTGGAAAAAGCAAATGCGAGTTGCTCTCTACAAATGCTTGAATTACGTCACCTATAAGTAAATAAAACAGCTAATTTATAAATATTCATGATTCCAATTTCATTTAGTATGAAATGTCGATAAAAAAAAAAGCGAAATGTTCCTGATTGTATAAGCGAGCATGCGGAGTGCTCGTTAGCACCTTGCGTAACCTTGCCGCGGGCGATTCTGCTTCGTAAACACTTTACTACTTCCGTTATTAATTTCATAACTTAATGATCTGCCTCCGAATATAATCGACTATAAAACAATCTAAGGTTTTCGACGTTTTTATAGCAATGTCACGTCGATTTTATTGTGCACCCAAAACCGTTTGACAGTTTTTAAATTGTGAGATGTCATTTGTTTCCCGTAGACCGACATCTATCCTGGTGGGCAAAAATCAAAATAAATTATGATAACAGCGCCCTCTTTGAACGACATAATAATGTCACGATCCCCTTATAGCGGACTGTCTTGTCATGTTTTTAATTTTACCATTTCCCATGCCTATGTAGACGCCTTTCTTACAGGTCCGATACCTTTATCGCACTGTACTCTTCTCCGGTATGGTATATGGGACAGTCAAGTTTCACAGCTGCAGCAATAGTATTACTTTCCTCCTTGTTTTTGAGAAAGAATGAAAAAAATAAATGCTTTCCTCCGAAATGTTTTAACAAGGAGTACATCTTACTATGTGTATTATGTAATTCATCTGTTATGTGCAAATGTGAAATTTGAGGACACTAATAGAAGAAAAGAGGTTCAAGGTTGTACTAGTATATGGTCTGAGGACCGCACAAACCGGTTTATATTACGTAACAAACATCTGACAGCCTTCTAGCGACTTCTCATTAGAAAGTTGAAGAATCGTCATTTTTTTATCAGCTTACAGCGAGAACGACTTAAAAAAATAAATTAAACAACAGAGTTATATAAAATAGTGAACAAATGCTTATCCGTTAGCCTCTGTTATAAAAATGATCAGAGTTTTTTTGTACGTTCCTAGGTTCAATTTCAACATTTATCGAAATTCTTCGCAATAAATCGGTAAAAAAAATTGATGAATTTTATGTAAATAAATACTGCCCATTACTTTTTCACACTTTATTTTTGAACATTGACATTGAATACAACGACAAAGACCATTATAGTGCGGCAAACTTGTCTGGCCCGGTGACCAACATTTAAACTTAGTAACCACTTAGATTTAATCTGTCATGTGTCAAATAGTGTGACGTGTAGCTGGCCCACTCATAGCCAGATAAATTTACCATACTATTTTAAAAATTGTTGGCAATGCTTACGAAATAACGATGACAAACGGGAAACATTATGAAATCTAAAAGTGAAGATTAAATAAAGCACGTGTAGTACAGTGTAGGAATAATTATAAAAAAAGTAATTTACGACCAATATTCATGGGTCGGGCAGAAAGACACTCCTGTTGTAAATAAACGGGGTCTTCCGCAAGCCTCTTACCCAAAACACTGACGTAAATAAACACATATCAAAAACACATTTAAACACTGACGAAAACTCTTCTAGAATGAAAATAGTTACTTCATTGATCAACAAAAAGACTAGACTTTAATCAGACATAAGTAAATGCAAACATGAAGACGATCACAACTTCTTTACACTTGTCTGGTAGCCTTGATAATAAAAGGCTCAATCTTTCCATCACCTAAGATTATTGATAGGGTAAGGGTACTCTAAACCAGACTATCAATTTGTGAATATTTAATTACAATCTTATCACAAAACTCCGACGAACAATTAATTGTAAATACAAGCACTTTTGTTTGCACCATACCGTGGCCTTACTGCTGAAATACATGGACACAAACTTAACGGCAATCTTTTATAGCTACTTAGGACATTGGAGTTATAATATCAGAATATTTTCTATCTTGATAGAACGATGATGGAGTTTGTGATGAAACAAACATCAAATTTCATACAGATTGTCAAATCTGCAGAACAAAATTGTTTCATGCATGTACCGACCATTAATGTATGTATATTTCACTAGTGCTGTTTAACGCCAAGTCCTTATGTTGACCTCTAAAAACATTAAAAAGTCTTTGTCGATTCTTCTTGTAACTACATTAACGACATTTATGACACCAAATTTATTTCTATTACATGATTAATAACTACATATTTCATTAAACGTGCATTGATAGTATTCAATTAAAATATTAGATTTGAAGAAAATAAATTAAAAAATAAAAACAAATTCAGAGATTACTGTTAGATTAAAATAATTAAACTTCCATCTTCGGTTACCAATGTTTTCAATCTAAAAAATTCAGTCGCTTGAACGTTTCCTACGTATTGAGTCGAAGACGTGGGCATCAAAGCCACTAGGATGCAATTTTTAACATGTTTGTAAGAAAAAAAAGTGGTCTGTAATCATAGCAGGATGACGACCAACTTTTTACTATTATGCTGGTTTTTATGCGACTCATTCATCAATTTGTGAGAAATGGCAGAGTCTACGGTCTAAGCAATTTCTTTTAAGTGGAACACCTGGAACGTTTTAATAGCGCAGTTTCTTGGCCTTTTATACTATTAATCTCAACTCAATCTAGGATTTATAATTCCCATCAGTTTTACTACAATACTCTCTACTCAGCCCTTACACTCGTACAAACGTTTTAACGTCCTAGACATACCGCTTTGAAAATACTGAGATAATAAACTGAGAAAATTCACTGTTCCAAATAACACATATTTTTTCATTAATACTTAACATAGACTCTTTGACTGCGAATCTATATTCATTGCAAATACGTTTTATTTTTACGCAAAACTTTATAGACATTTGACACGTTCGCTGCGAAACGAGGTCTAAATCATCCCTAACGCAACTTCGATGTGATGATGCAACAAGCAAACCGTGTACTTCTCTGTGGTGCCAAGGCCATAAATTTATTAATGGGTATGGGTTCTAATGGACACGAGT
>JAODUI010000025.1:4479230-4493217 GCA_027563995.1 Papilio gigon
GAGGGTGGCCACCGAGGGGGTTTTAGTGAGTATAAATCTCACATAACCCTGCCTTTCCCCCAGAAGGCAGGGTATCTCTTGAAGATTTCCCCCCGTAACCAAAAAAAAAAAAAAAGGCTAGTATTATTAAATTATCGACGCCATTTTATCATAAATAATGAGAAATAAACAAAAAAACGATCTCAGTTTAATTAATGTCTAAAGGACGTTAGAAATTACAAACCTTTACAAACTTTGTAATTTGTAACGCCTAGACAATTACGGTAATTGAGGGAAACGCAATAGCTTGTAATTTCCGTTATTAGTTATTAGCTATTATAACCTACTCGTGTAGATGACGGGTTAATACCGCCTGTTGAACGGTGCTTTGACATATATCAACATTGCATTTAGCAACCAATTTTAGTCGGCGATGCGGTTCTAATCAAATTATGACGTAACCTTGTTAATTAATCTTAAAGAGCTAGAAACGAATTAATCAAATACATATTACTAATAAAAATGTGACAGTTTAGATGGATGCATGTTTACTGTTAGGTATTTTTAGAATTGGTTAACGGATGTCGTTGAGATGTGGTATAAATCTAGACTACATTACTTAGTACCTAATCTTAAAGGAGAAATAGTCAGGCAATTAGTAAATTTAGTTTGTATTTAATTTCATTCCTACCGGAGTCACAGGCCACAACTAGTAATATAAAAATTTAAATTTAATTGATTAAAATTATAGCGCGCAAGTGCCGCCGTGTTTTTACCTTCCGATAATTACGTGTAAAGTGTAGGTCGTTATGGATTCGACGCGTGAATGGTTGATTGCGTACTAACTGAAATGACACGACAGCCTTTAATACAAAAGCCTTTTCGCACCATATATTACATTGGACAAACCGATAATGCTATAAAGTTTGAAATTAATTTTAACACGTTATGTAACTTTTAAACGCAATAGAATCTTTATTCGAACACTTTAATATTAAAAATCAAATCATTTAGCTTAAAGATATTTAAACAAGTGAAGCGCCAATAGCCTAATGGTTAAGGGTACTGACTACCGATCTAGCGGTCGGGGGTTCGAATTCCACCATTCGACTATTATCGTGAACCATATCCTAACACAAACATTTTTAAGCTTACCATGAATGGTTAGAAGAAATATTAGTTAATTAAGTATGAGTTATCTAAAACAAATATGTTAATTGAACTTTGAACTCGCTTAATACTGTTAACACGAAACTAATGAGACGTAAATAAAAATAACGCAGTTTGTAGAGAACATACAATGCGTTCATAATATAAAAAAAAAACCATTTATCTGTGATAGCAACTATGATACAATGAATATATTTTTTCACAGACCATATCTAGAAAATAATATTTAATTTGAAATTGTAATGGAATAAATTGCTAATAATGCTAGACTAGATTTGATAGACAGGACCGCCGGCCGGTCGAGCTAAATTGCCCCAGCCTTAGAATACGTTGAGAAATTATGGCTGTCACAATATGACGTTTTATTACGTCTCATAAATGCTGAACGTATAGCGGTGGCAAACTGAAAAGTTACGAAGTGACTAACAACCTATCTATGCACAGTCGAGGTCGTTTCTTTTATAGTTTTATATCCATTTGAGTGTCATACTGAGCTCAATACATTTGAAATAATCATTTTAAAACCTTTGCATTTATTATTCCTCTTTTTTTTAATTCTAGCATTATAAAAACAATGGGAAATATGTTTTCCTTTGTTTCTCAGAATATATAGACGTATATTCCATTCAAAGACACAAACAAAAAAACGAATAAACTTGCGATCATTTAATGATGAAATTAGTCGGAATGGTTTGAGGTCAAGCGATTAGCGAAATATAATCAAAAATAATAATAGACAGACATAGCGAAGTATTTATTTGAACAGTGAACTTAGACATGTCGCAAAATCGATGTTGAACATAGAAATCGATACGGTAACGAGTAGGAACCTTGTAATCAAACATGTCAACTGAACTAGGAAAATACGCGTCCAAAAGCGGACGTTTAGTGCTCTCTGTGCAAACATGCGATGTCGAGTGACATGTTTTGCAAATTGATTGTTATTACAATGGGGTTACAGTTCATTTGAGTTTGCGGAAATTCTATTTAGAAGATTTGCATCAGAGAGCAAAATTCGTAATACAATTTCGATGCAGGTCCCAAACTAAAAACAATAGCGACCACAAATCTATGTACACAGAGAACAAACCAGAGGATTTTTAATTGAAACGCTGCAGTATAAAATGGAAACTTGTGGAAATGACAGCATTTACATCCGTTAAAATGAAATTCCGGAAAGTGTTTCCTTGTTTCATTTTGTACTAACTTTACGTTCCTTGTTAGAAACAGAATCGTAAACATACCGAACTCTTCACTTGTTTGCAGTTTCAGCGTCGGAAATATTTCTCGATGATAGAATTCCTTTCTGTCATTACGACATTTTTAATTATGTAATGAAATATTAAATGTAACATATATTTCTAGTGTGCTTGTGTGTGCTTTTGTAGTTTCTTTTGTTTTTGTTAAATGATTTGACGCAATCAACAAAAAAACTTGGTCCTTCGACATAAAATCAACACCATACGAATTTTAAAACGTTTGTACATACGTCTTAAGTGATTTTTTATTACCTTTTTTATCTTTTAAGGGCAAGAAATTTAAACTTAATATCATAAAATTACAGTATCTAATAATACATTTACATAAGCCGTGATTTATTTCTAATAATGCCCTGAAGAATTTCGTTACAAGGTTGATTTTAAGTAAATCTTTGTATCAAAAGTTATCGGAATAAATTATTAGACTGGCATTTTCATTTACACGAACACGTGAAAACTTCACTTCAGTCAACTTCAGAAAAGCGAAAAGGCTGAATTCAGTTATGCTTAGCTTTTCAATACTCCGTTCATTGCGATTCAACACTTTGAGTGTTGGCGGCTGTTCTATCAATGCTTTCAAAACATATTTACAAACCACGATCATTGATTTAAATAATTTGCTTTCAAATGCGAAAAATACACTTTCTTTTGTTCATCAATTGTCAGAGTCATAAAGTTTACATACAATAGCACGCATTAATTAAAATAACAATTAGGAATGAAAGATTTTCATAATTTAGATTTAATATAGGCTTGTTTTGTTTTAAGAGATAAGACGTTTAATAAGTTGAGATAAGAAAAAAGTTCGCCAAAAGCTTTGAAAGCGGGTTAATTAAAAAATTGAATGTGGGGGTAAAAGGCTGTCTCACAAAATCTACCTCATTATTATAGCTTACTGTTTAACTTATTATTCCATAACTTCACGTTCTGAATTCTAAAATCTCAAATAATTCTAATATATCTAACAACGTTGTTGTTCAGTTGGAGGCTTAGAAGCAGAGTAAATAGAACTTTGCTCTTCTCAATTAAAAGATAATAAACAAATGCCTGTACAATTTAAAAATTTAATTAAGAACAAAATTGGGGCAAGGGAAAACAAAGCACTGTCGCTATGTATTAAAATAGAACTTGAGGGTATTAATTAGAGGCACAAAATGTTTTGTTGTCAACACAATCATTTGTACTTAACGAAGTCCTACATCAAGGAAAAGCCAAAAACAAATCTTAAATTGTTTTATTTAATTATTTCTCTTGCGTTATTAACACGCGAATATTCATGGAATTGATAAAAGTAATAAAAAAAATCGTTAAAACAGTGGTGATGGTGATGATGACACAATTTGAACTCTTCAAAGTTATGTCCTTTGCAAGTATCCAGCTTATCAGTCATCGGTATTAGATTTAGTAACAGGGAATTGGAAATTATAACAAAACAATAGTCACTTGTTTTTCGCTTGTCAAACATTTTTTTACATAGGAGATGGAGGCAAACAAGCAGCGTAAACACAAGGGTGACCATCGACGCCCGTCGACATCTGCAATACCAGAAAAGCCACAGATGCGCTGCCGGCCTTTGATAAAGAGGTACGCTCGCTTCATATATGTTATTTGAAATAACGTGTGTATTTGTTTCGTGAAAAAGCGACTTATTCAATTTTAAAAGCGTTTCTTATGCAGACTACCGTGCGAGCAACAATGGCTTATGAAACTATTGTGTGTGGCGGTAGGTTTTAAACAAAACAATGGTTGAAACCGAAACGTTTTGATTGTATACTTATGCGAATACAAACTGGCATTAAAAATAAAAATATAAATAATGCATGTTTAAATGACATGTTACAAGATAGTCAAGTACGTGCGCACATTTTTGGAAAATGTTGACAGAATAAAATGAATCAGATTCCATATAGAAAAAATGATTGATCCAAGAAAGGGAAACGTGTTTTAAATCCTCTGCATGATTTAGTAGCAAGCGGCGAGTCACAAAACACTTCCCATATTTACACATTCTCACTGAAGTATATTGTCGCATTCGGAAATTAAAACCCCGGAAATCGTTTCTCATTTGCGATAAAAAACGAAAGATCTAAGCCGCTGTGATTGTACAAAGTTAACGTTCAAATAATCCGATATCAAGAGGGTCTTGCCATTTTATATAATACCGAGAATACATAGATAATGTTGTATAAATTCATGTCTTTTACAAACATCACAAAATCTATATAGATTACGAGATACATGTTATCAAACTTTGATAACAGGAAATAATCAATTAAAACGCAGTTATTTATGCGTTATTTTTAATCCAGATTAAATATTATCAATTTACTGTAAATAGATTAGTGAATACTAGTCAAAACATCATTTCCTCATTCTTTTCTTTTCGATAGAGTATTTAAAAAGTAACTTTATTTTGTAAAAAATTCAAATATAAACATAATAATATACCCAAGGTACATATTGTAGAAGTTATGTCAAATGTACAACAGATATTTATTATTAAAAAAAATGATTTGGTCTTATGAGTACCAAAGGGCAATGTTCTATAAAGAGGCTGCGGATAACGTCTTGGCAAGAAACAAATCAGGTCAGATCATACTTCATTAATTCCTATTGAAAAGCCATCTTCTTAGATCTGAAGATGGATGCCGGAACTACGCATTGTAATAAAATATATACGATTCAGAACAATCCAAAGACAAACGCATACTGTGGAAGTCATTGGGAAAGGAGTAGAACAGGCAAAGGATGATGATGATGAACAATCGATTTTATTACGACAATAGCTAGGTAAGGGTTACATTTATTTAAATCCGAATTTCACTCAGACCGTGATTTGAAATGCTCACAACAAATTTTGATTCCCTCGCCATTCATATAATAAACAATGAATCCGATAACAAAATACGCTAAACTGTACATTAATATCCAGCAATAACTATTTACAATGGTTTCAATTCATTGTACATTACTTTAGAATTTAGGAAAAATTTAAGCAAAGATGCATCTTCGATATGTTGCGTAAGATACAAATATTTTTTTTGTATTCATGTGTTTAGAATTTAGCTTGATACGTTTGTTTTCTAATGACAAGCAAAAATAGTAAATCAATACTCCATTAAAAATTAAATTTGCTGACCAACTAACTGTAAATGCAAAGGATGTATAGTAATTATCAGAACAATACAATGGTGGGAAATAACAGCCGCTACCATTTTACATACGGGAATCGAGAATTAAGTACACACAGCAATACCAATACAATCGACATACATGTTAGATCTAGAATAATCTAATCTAAAAAAATGAATTGATGTTCGTTAGTCTCGCTAAAACTCGAGAACTGAACGGATTTATCTTATCTTGGTCTTAGAATGTTCGTGGAAGTCTAGGCAAGGTTTAAAAGGTGAGAAAAATTAGAAAAATTCCGTGGAAGCCTTAAAATAGCCCTTTTCCATTTCCCATACAAACGTTTTTTTCCGAAGAGGAATTGTTTTTTTTTTGGTATGTTCTAATAAATTCAAAAATCTGTTTATTTATTGCCTATAAGGCGAAACAGAGTTCGCGGGGTCAGCTACTTACCGATAAAGGTAGAGGAAGACCGATGAAGGTGGGGATGGATTGTGTGGAGGATATACGTAAGAAAGGTGTCAGTTTGTGAGTATGAGGGTGACAGAGATATGAAGAGTACTGTGCCGACCTTAAGTAGGGAAAATGACAGGTTGATAAAACATCACCAAACCAAATGTGTGATAAAGTTGTAGTAACAGTTATATGTAACGTTCTACGTAAATTTCATCATAATTCAACAGTCGTGTTAAACATGAGGTGTGTAGACGACATTAAATGCATTGTACAAACAAGCAACTCGATTTACTAAAATTACAGCGTTGCTCTACAAATTTCGATGCTGTCCGGCATCACTGCATTCAAATCAGAGCTTTATACATTTCTACGAATACGAGTAATTTTCCCGTTCACATATAATAACGATATATTTGATATTTAATCTTGTAACAATAGTTTGCATATTTTTAATACACCTAGATCATTTGTGGTTATACATATATAATTTAATTCTAATGTGAAATATAACTGATTTCATGTTTTACTTAAGTATCTCTAAAACTCCAAAAGAAAAACATCTTGTTTCCTTTATGTATATTAAAATAATAAGAACGAAACGAAGACATACAATTATGAAATTAGGTAGGAAAAATTAAGTTAATTATTTGTGAGATATCCAAAGTATAGGAAGCACCTTGTTGCGTTTGCACATTGCATTGGGGACTTTGTTCAGTAGTAAACCGACATCCAAAGGATGGATGTTTGTTTAAGGAGAGAACCTGACGTGCATTTAATATTTATAGAGCTGCAGTGTAATGCTTCGACCTAAATCCCTGTTCATTTGTTTTGTGTGGTTAAAAAAGTCTTTAGTAAAAATCAATAAAACGTATATAATAAAATATGAACAAAGGATAATATGTGCAATATACTAACGTAAGCTTAAAGAACACTGAAGGCTAGGCAGGCGGAGCTCGGACTATTTTTATCTGGTGACGTCATAAAGTGCTAATTGAACAAAAGCCGCGCCCGTAATCTAGTAATTAAACGCTCCATACATTCAATTAACGAATTAAGTAGAACTATGAAATAATCGTAACTATAAAGCAGTAATATAATTGAAATTGTCAGAAGTACAGTTAAATTCAATAACTACACTTGAATGCTTATACTCAAAGCGCCAATAGCTTAATGGTTATAGGTACGAATTACCAATCTAGCGGTCACGGGTTCGAATCCCGTCATTTGACTAATGTCGTGAACCATATACCACCTACCACCACCTCATGCACAAGCTTTTTCAAGATTACCAACAATGGTTATTTTAGTAAAAAAAGTGCTTAATTACATATAGTATGTCTTTCGCCGTTCATCTAATCGACAATGAAGTATTGAAAGCAGATAATTACCCTACCTGCCAAATATAATTTCTTTTTTCGTCAATTACTTACAAGATGCTTGCTTTTATGAATAAAGTTACATAATACGTTCACGTCATACAATAATGTCACTAAAGAAATGAACGAGGCCAAGTTCTGTTTAAGTAATAGCTCGTGATGAAAGAACTTTGCCAAGTTTAATATACATACCTCTCAACTAAGAATTTCACGGCGGAAGTAAGCTCACCTACTTGAAAACTAAGTCATAGACTGAAATACAAAATACTATACTTTTTATTCTACCTAACAGATCAAATAATTTTTAAATATTTCACATTGACACGAGTTAATGATCATCCAACTATTAAGTAATTCAAAATCTAACAGACAGGTGTCGCATGCGTCGAATATAAAAGGCTATATTCTTACCGGCGTTAATTATATTGACATTGGTGCATTATCATTGATTCGATAAACAAAATGATGGTTACGCAATAGATCTCAATACTTATAATTACTTCAGGATTGAATTGCACATTCTTTAAACAACTCGGTAAACAAAAAAAAATGAAGTCATGATACATATTTGAAGCGCCAATAGCCTAATGGTTAAGGGTACAGACTACCGATCTAGCGGTTGCGGGTTTCGAATCCCATTCGACTATCGTCGTGAACCATATGGCTAAAAGTTTTTTCAAACTTACCTGAACAAACAAAAATATGCTAATAGCTTATTTAAATAAAAAACAAACAAAAATATTAACACTGACGAAATGATTCTTTCGGAATGATGACTTGAGTGCGGGAAGTAATCAATTTTAGTATAGTATACATTAGTAACAGAAATAAAATGTACAAACTTAAAAAAATTATATTAAATTTTACACGCGTAACAATTTTTCAAATAGCCGAGAGCGCTTGTCAAAAAGCAAAAAGCTATTTCGGCATCGGCAAAGAGAATTTATAAACGGAAATCACCAACGCGTAATTGGTATAAATAACCGAATAGCATTAATTGTGCAAATAGAGATGCAAATGAAAAATACCTTCGAGCTCAAAGACTTTCGGTGGTTCATACAAATATTGACGGCTAATAAATTATGAAATGCGAAAATATTATCACAGCATAACATGGGCTTTTTAATAATGTTTGCATTTCTCCAACATCGTATTTAAATTATTACAAAGCTGGGATACTGGATTTATTCCGTACTTTATCGTTTCAAATTCAAGCGCTTTACAAACAACAAACTTCATTATTACTTTGATTGAACACTGAAACATTCACAGCGCGGATTAATCATTAACAAACTAAACAAGTCAAAACGTGTCCGTTCTGAAAACGAAGGTGCAGTGTCCGATTCAAAATAAAATAACATACGTGTAAACATTTAGGTAACGTTTAAAATTCATCATATATTTATTTAATTCCTATATAAAGTTAGTTATAACAATAACCACGAAAGACGTGACGAATTCTCCTCAACAGTTGAACTTTCATCGTTAAAAGTTGTTCGTATAAATTGAATTTTATAGTACGGATTCCTCATACCAATTCTAACATGTGACTCGTAAATTAAAATACAAATTATCATTAAAATATATGTGCATATATATTCTACTTACCTAATTAATTAAAAAAAAACGTACAAAAATATCTTACAGCCGTATGGTAAAAAAAATACAATTTCCCACAATTACAGTGTACAGTTTACATCTCATAAAAATTTAAAATATTACCAACTTACGGCCAAAGTTTTTGTCGTAAAATAGGCGGAGTATTCAATTTAATTACATACTTAAATAGTTAATGATTTTTTAATTACAAATATTAAATAGCGTACAATCTTTCATAAAATTTTAGTAGATAAAATTCAAATATACTTAGTTAAATTTTCTATCTACAGTTATCTATGACAACGGCAAAGTTAAGGTAAGTTAGGTTCGCCGCCTTTGTTGTCGGTTAGTCGCTAATGTGATTTACAAGTGACCGCTTCGATGGTTCCGACTTCACTTCGAGTTCAGAACTACCTGGCTGTGTTATAAGGACGTAATACCACATAATACATCCTATAATTTTCACAGTAAACATTATTTAACTTAGTCAAATGATAAAAAATAGACGACTTCTGAACATGTAAGAAAAGTTGGGGAGATTTTCAATTATTTTGCAACCGAATTCATGTAATTTTTTGAAACAAAACTCCTTAATGTAAACCTTTTTTTTTAATTACTTTTTATTATATCAAGACGAAAGATCGGCCCGAACATATAATTGAAGATTGGAGAGAACAGCTTAAACCGTAAAGTAACAACACACTTTACAATAATACGAAAAGCACAAACAATATTTCTTAGAAGGAAATTGTGCAAACGGATAAACATAAAATTTAAAGAAGAAAATATGATTCTAAAAAAAACTTCGATTATGAATTATGTTCGAAATTCAAATATTGTTCGAATACTAGTGTTAAATTGAAATCAATGAATCAAAGTATAATTATATATGAATGTTAAATATCGTATGTTCAACGTAGTTACTGCAACTGAAAGTGAAAGCCGCGTAACGTCAATGTCATATTCAGAAGTCAATAAATACCGCTCCGATATATATTAGAGAAGCTTAATTTCAAGCTTGTGGTTTACCAATTAGTTCCCTCGAATTCTACAATTAGGATATTGCTACCACGTATATTTCGAATCAAATTGATTCTAAATTCCTGAGAAGCGACTGCAGTCTCGAACAATGTGAACAATGCCACTATTACCTTTGAGGGATATATGACTTGTAAGGTATCTTAATTAGTTACATTTATGATATGGATGTACGACAATACTTTACAACATACGGAGAAAAGAGGATTAAGAAGTCAGAGCTAGACTTGCCGTCAAAGTTTCCGCGCGAGTTATTAATATTTGAAACTGTTCCTTTGTTGTGTTAGTAGTTAAGATAAAATATAGGTCAATAGTATTTTTTTAAAGCGATTATAACGCGTTTAGTGACTAAAAAGTATACATAGATATGAAATCGATGAAGCCGTAATGATAATATGTGCTTATTATTAGCAAAAACAAAAAAACATTAAGACTACGTAGTACGAAGTAGACTAGGTAACAATGCAATGCATGGATAGACGAACAAAATACAGATGCAATTTGACTCAATCTCGACTCGATAACAGTCTTTATGTCAATTATGGCGGGCTCTGTGTACATCTATTGGCATCAAATTACTTGCTTATTGGGAACATCACATGTCACTACCAGGCGAGATGCAGTGCATATGTTGTATGCAAATTACATAGCTTGAATTCGTCTTATTATCGTATATAATCTTGTATGTATATGTTTAGAACAAAACTGACGTAACATTGTTTTAATTACTTTTTAGAAGGTCATAGTAGCGATCTTTTAGAACAAATTCAGTGAGATTGTTTGTTTGTATTACCATTTGCAAAATGGCGGTTAAATTTCCTACTAAATATTTCTTATTTCGAATGCATTTCTTGTATAATTGTGGTTCTTTATCTACACTTAAAATCACATTTTATTAAGTCACAGCCATACTATTTTATCCTAGAGTTAGAGTTAGAATAGACATCATAAAACATGCAATATCTTAAAATATTTCGACTAATTGTTATATTATAACATGAAACATTTTCATTAAAAGATTTTTGATTAGCTACTTAAATTTAAATATCATACGAAGAGTACAGTTAGGCTACTGCTTGCTTGCTTTGTACGATGTTTAAATTTAAGTAATTAATGAAAAAATCTTTTAATGAAAATATTTCATGTTAAAATAAAAAAAAACAATTAGTTGAAATAATATCGGCTATTGACATGTTTTGTGATTTCTATTCTAACAAAAGAAGAACAAAATACTTGTATAATGTAGTAAGCAGATCTCGCGTGACTGTAACTTGT
Source organism: Papilio gigon (assembly GCA_027563995.1). Taxonomy (NCBI): domain Eukaryota; kingdom Metazoa; phylum Arthropoda; class Insecta; order Lepidoptera; family Papilionidae; genus Papilio; species Papilio gigon. Next base: position 4,490,512 of record JAODUI010000025.1, read on the forward strand.
TTAACGAATTCAAATTATTCTACTAAACAGTACAACGTGAAGTCATTAGTTGAATAGATAAGTATCACTAACAAATTATCATACAAATCAAATTATCAAATTATCATTTGTATTAACTATTGTTCTGAATTAAAATATTTTTTTATTAAGTAGTACTAACTAGCACAGTTAATGTCAAAACAAAGGCAAAGATCTTCGTCCTACTGTTTAAAAAAATGTACATAAAATGACTACAGTATGCAGTTTTGATTGACACGTCGGTAGCTAGAGTACACATGTGCCCGATGTGCCAACTCATAAGAATATTGTAAATTAATATTTCAAACGGTCACATATTTTCCAATGGCGAATATAAAATTGAATCTCAGAAACGAATTCAAGTGGAAGTATTCCACGAACCGTGTCATTCCTACATTGCATATTTTATTCAAACAGTTTTCAAAACTTACAGCCTGTTTCCAGAGACATCACGGTTCAAACACTGGTCATGCTCGACGGTGCACAAGACTCCATACACGAGGAGAGTATCGTCTCGACGGAATAATATTAACTTGCAATTTAAATATTTTTATTTATTCATTTACAATAACAAAAATAATCTGTTAGTACAGATTACTTCTATACTAAATGAACACTACATAAAACAATTAATTCAAAATTGTTTTTTTTTTTTATCTAAACATTAAACAAAACGTGGCTCTATTATTCTAGTCACAAACGTCGAATCGCGTGTTTAAAGTAACTCTATAGCTAACCACTAACAGGATTAATAATTAACGATTTTTCAAGTTACATTAATTATTTATAAGCATGTTAACATGCGCCATTTTTAAATATACATTTTGGTATTTTCATAAGTTCAAAATACGTTATGTAAATAAGTATATAAATGTGATGTCCTCTTAATAATATCTGAACTGAAACTAAGCAGAAGAAATTTTGTCGAAACACGTCCGTAAAAACACAATAAGCATATACTGTAAGAAATTATCGAGAATTCCAAACTCTCTTTTATACACTACAATTTATAAAAAGTTATTACCCAAGACTTCATTAGGGTGACTAAAAAAATAAGTTCGGAACACGAAATATTTCTAACATATCTTTTAGTTATGTAGTAATGCATCTGTACAAACATAGGCATTCATAATCACAGTAAGATAGAAAGTTTGGAACTCAGTGTTGATAAAAGTAATATACTTACTGCCGCCGCTGCTCATGAAAATGACGAAGAAGATTACGATTAACGAAACCAAGCAAGTCGTGAAGCGCTTTCGAGGACTCGAAGTGAGGCTCCCGAAAGCGCGCGAAAGAGTTTGTCCATGGGTCATGGTGAAACTGTAACAAATTCAAATATACATTATTCACATTACCAAATACCATAACGTGAAGTCATAACATCAGGGGGCAGAGTTCGCCGTTCTGTCTTAATCTCCGAGTTTTGTAGATAGTGATTATTCGTGTCATTTTCTTAAAAAGAATAATGCAAAACGTTATTAAAATTAGACTCGACGCATGTTGGGAATATTACGAGCCAATCAATCATAGCCTTATAGTTACCACTTTCTTAAAATATTCATATTTTTAATTTTTCAAACGACTGCCCTCTCTCAAAATATAATACAAGTTTAATAAACACTTTAGTATTGAAACAGAATTTCCAAACATTTCGGAAACTTCGTGTTCATTTACTAAAAGTGGTAACATTCTATTTTGTACTTCCAAATACGTGTTAATTGCAGCGCGTTACTTTATTCAACAAAACGCTCATTTCCCTAAACTCCGACAATGGATTAGGAAATCAAATGTTAGATAACAAAGTTCGAGGTTACCACGGAGACTGGTCGGTGTAGAAAATCTGTACCTACACAGTAATCTCTTTACAACAAAGTACAGACAACATTTCATTTGAAAATAAATATTTTATGTCTATATAATATTTAGTGCTATAAAAGAAAAGTCTCTCTCGAAGCACAATCTCTTAAAAGATTTTACAGAGTCAGATCAATTTAATAGAAAGGAATTATATAATATTTTCTTGATCATTTGATTCTTGATAAATACAAGTGAAATTGGCGATAGTGTAGTTAGTATTTACATTGGATAACTGTTCATTGTATTTATTATATTTATCACTATATACTAAACGGGAAAACCTAAAAAATATTATCATTTAGCCAGCGAATGTGTTTGTATATCAGACTATCGGCAAAATATCGCTTCATCTGTGGAAAACCACAAAATCCATGTTACACTGTTACCGTTATAAAAATAAATAAATTTCTACCCTAGTTATAATACTACAGCTTTTGTACATAAAAACTCTATCTACAATTTCTCTTATATGGATCTTATGTCATCATCAACCTGTCCTTTTATCTTCCATGTCTTCCATACATCTCTGTCAGCCGTCATATCGGAACTCACACATATCCTACGCCTATACTCTTTCACGCAATCCATCTACATGTTCTTCGGTCTTCATCTGCCTTTGTAGCCATCCACAGTGATCTCTTCGCATAACATGTCCATACCACACAAACCCTATATCATCATCATCATCATCATCATATGGATCAACCAGGATGCTCCCGCAAACTTAACCAGATCATCGGTCCATCTTGCGGGAGGCCTACCCAAGCTTCGTCGACCTGTCCGTGGCCGCTATATGGTTCTCATGTAATTCTAAAGAAATAAATATTATTT